>JAODAL010033465.1:0-45534 GCA_025379985.1 Phyllomedusa bahiana
GATAACCCAAGGAAAAAAAAAGGGTTGGCCCCCTTTCTCGCCCCTGATAAATTTTTAAATTTGTGGAGCCTTTGCGGAGTGGGTAAGACAATCGTCCTTATTTTGGGGATTTGTCGGGGGTTTTCCCGACACAAAAAACCTTTTTGCAACGATATTTTTAAAAATTTGTAGAAACCCCCAAACGTTCCCTAAACCCCCTCCTTTAAAATTTTTTTGGGGCTATTCTCTTAGTTTTTTAAATACCGCTTAAATTTTAAATAAATTTTAAAATTCTCCCACAACACATTTTCTGGGAATTTTAAAAGCCCAACAACTAAAAAATCTCACCTGGCTGACACCCTTTTTACCCTACTTCCCTTCGATAACCCCCCCCAATTTTGGGGTCGACCTTTCAGAAAAAAATTTTTACCAAATCTGCACGATTTTTTCTTCTGAAACCCAAAACCTTTTTCTAAAATTTTCCCAAAAGCTTGGATTCGAGGGGCAAAATTTAACCCAAAAGGGGCTACTTCCCCAAAATATTTTAGTTTTTTGAGGGCCCTGCCATGCATTTTTTCCACTTTCCCTTTTGAGAACTCCAAACGCTTTTTTGAAACCCTTTAAAATGGGGGGGAAAAAAACCCAGAGTAAAGGGAAAGCTATCTTTTTTCCCCCCTAAAACGGGAGGGATGGCATTCCAATCGGGGAATTTTAAAAACTCGCCCCTTTATTGGAAAACCCCACTCTTTTGGAAGTCCTTTTGATTTTCAACCTATCCCCAAATTAGAAGTTTCCTTTCTGGCGCCATAAAACCCCTTTTAAAAATTGCTCCTACCCCCCTTCGGGGTCTTAAAAGCTCCGCACCTTCTTTTCCCCCTATTAAACATCCCAAGCTTGGGGTTTAAAAATTCCCAAAACCCAAAATTGGGTTTTACTTTTTTTTAAAAACAAAAGATTGCTCACTTCTTTAGAAACCAGTTACCTCCCCCCATCGCTCAGTTAAAAAAAATTTGGGAACAAAAATTTTTCGTCACCCCTCGATAAATTTTTCAAAAAAAAACCCCCTTTTAAAACCTTTTCAATTTTTCCCTCCAAATTTCAATTTTTGATCGCTCCACCTTTTTCAAATATTTTGGGAGATTTGCACATCTACAATTTCCCGGTCCCCGGCCCAAAAAAACCTACTTTCCCCCTAAACACTGTTTTAAAGGGGAAAAGGCTTTGAGAGAGGATTATCAGTTACATACCAACTCTTACTTCAGAGACAACCAAACCAAACTAGGCTATGTGGTCCAATGGGAAAAAAAAAAAATTACATCTAAGATGGTATCTGACTCCCACTCAGACAGCCCATTTTTCCCAAGATGGATCAGCTCTATGTTGGAGAGGATGCGGGCGCACAGGTACCTTACTGCATGTGTGGTGGAATTGCCCCTTGTCTCCAGCTTCTGGAGACAGGTTGAAAGATTGGTATCGGATCTGACCTCGACCAAATTCAGCCTTAAACCAGCCTTAGCGCTCCTAGATGTTAATCTAGATGAAATTCCTGCATTATATAGGACAATCCTCTTTCACATACTTGTGGCTGCCAGGTTAAGTATAGCTAGGAATTGGAAATCCCCGTCCTTACCAACTATCACAGAGATTGTGCAAAAGGTAAATTACCAATATCAATGTGAAACTTCCTTAGTCATTCCTCCACATCTAATCCCCAGAATGAAGAACAAATGGAGACTATGGTTTGACTCTCCGTTCTTTAAGAGTGCCTGAGAACCTAGCCGGGAAAGGTATGGGAACCATATGGGAATTCATTACCTCCTTTTATATAAACAAATTTCGAACCCAACTTTATTGTTTTTCTTGTGAGTCTATACCATTGATTAGAGTATTCTTGTTCCGATCTTGGTTCACTCTAAAATACGTGTTTGTCAACAGCTCGAGACAAATATGGCCTCTTCTGTTTGTGTTATTTGTTGTAGTCTATAACAAAACTTATATGCCATTATCTACATTGACCAGTGTTATGTTTATTTGTTTGCTGAAAACAATAAAAAATTTTGATGAAAAAAAAAAGAAAAAAAAAATATGAAACAAAAAATAACAAAGCTTTAAGGAGCATTTTTAGGAGCAAAACAGTAACAATGCAGTTACATGACAAAAATCTGTATAATTAAGCCCTTGCTAAATAGTTGCAAGTAATATTTAGGAATGCGATAGCCAAGATGATTGTCTTTAAAATGAATATAGTTTCACATTCAAGGCTGTAGTGGATGGTGAGATTTTGAGCCTTAAAGTAAAAGGTTCAAAACATTGTTACCTTTTTGCTTGTCATTGTTTACCTACCTACTGTGGGAGGCCTATATACTTACCTACCTACTTACTGAAGGGGCCAATATACCTAGTTACTGTATAGCTATTTAATGAGTGGCCTACCTAACTACCTGCCTATCTACGTAATAAGGGGTTTATCTACCTAAAGTGTGATTACATACCTACATACCCAATGGGAATTTTACCTATCTAATGGAGGCTTACATACTCATATACTGAATTTACCAATTTAATAGGAAAATTGTGACTATTTATTTGACTTACTAATTTTGAGGGTGTAACCTACCTAAAAGAAACATCTATCTATCTGCATGCCTAATTAGGGGGCTTCCTACCATATTGGATGTGTACCAACCTATTGGTGGCCCAAATGGGGCCCTATAATCGACTGGGGAATTTTCACTGGTTGGTGTAAAATAACTCCCTCTGAACCATTTCTTAGTAATTTATTGTTGCTACTATACTTCGTTTGACACATGTTATGTATGTAACCCCCCCTCAAATGTACAAAAAATTATCCTCTCTGCGAACAGGTGCCACGACTCTCTCTTTGCCTTGAATAATAAGTGATAGTGTATCATGAGAATGGGAAGAGACTGCCGAAATCTGACAAAAGGTGTTAAACTAAGTGTAGGATAGGTGACCGCAAATCCTCACTTTGAGCAGACACGAGGTACTGCCGACATATTGAAGATGGCAGGATGAACAAGTAATTAGATATACGACATGGATAGTATTGCAATTAATATAGCTGCCTATGTTGTAAATAGTGTTGGTTACCACTGAGCAAACGTTATTTGCATATAACTGCCTATATTTTTAACCCCTTAACCCACCTTGATGTATGGTTACGTCATGGTGGTGTTAAGGAGTTGTGTAACAGGTTCGCAGTACGACCCTGTAACACAGCCGCCGGGTGTAAGTGGCTAATTGCAGTTAACACCCGGCGGTTACAGCGCACGGGGAGGGGAGGCGGCGCCACCCGCCTGTGCTGTTTAACCCTTTAGACGCCACGGCAAATATGGCTGCGGCGTCTAAATGAATTAAAAACGGTTCTTCACTCCGATCGGGACATCAGCGATGAGATTGCTGTGTCCCGATGGGCTAATCCCTGAGAATTAATGAGAATTGAGATGATTGAAAATTGAGGATTGTGATTATATTAATTTTAGTATAGTAACATTGGGAGGATAGCATTATATGTATTGGATCGGTCTGTTAAAGGGGAACCGCCCTTTATCAGAACGATTCTTATGCTGACGGACGAGATCCTAAAGGGGTTAAAGAATATTATCTTCTCCCCTATCATTTTATATAAATTTCCTCCTTACTCATTATTTTGAGCACGGTAGTATAGATGTATGTTTTAACATAATTAATAAAAGGTATATTTTAAGAGGAAAATTCTTTTGCAGTGATATGTTGGTTTACTTTTCCTCAAAATTATTGGTCAGATTGGTAATTAACATGGAAGGCTCCCATCGCTGCCATGTCCTCGTTTGCCCCACTTCCGGCCCCAGGCAGGAAGTGGGGAAAACGCCATCTTGGTACAGCCTAATGCATGCAATGCATTAGGCTGTACTGACGATTGCGCCCACTAGTGGTGAAACTTCCTAGGGGGACTCAATGTTAAGGTAAAAAAAAAAAAAGTTTTAAAGTGTAAAAAAATAAATTATTAAAAGTTCAAATCACCCCCTTTAGCCATTTTACAAATAAAAAAATAAAATAATAAAAAAGTTACACATATTTGGTATCACTGTGTCTGAAAAAGTCTATTAAAATATAACATCATTTATCCTTTACGCAAACATGGCGCAAGTACATTTTTTTTCACATTTTGCCCCACTTAGAATTTTTTTGTGGTTTCACAGTATATTCTATGGCAATATGAATAACACCACTGGAAAGCACATCTTGTCCTGCAAAATAAAAGCCCTCATATGTCTATGAAAGTGGAAAAACACTTCTTTGGAAGTGTTAAAGGGTTAAGCCACGTAGGTTTGCTGACATTAAGGGAAGATAGAAAAGAGGGGCATAGAATGTTTCCCAAAGTGGGAGCCTTTTTTGATACATACTTACATCTCTGCTGCAAAATATGATGATATATGGGATCATTATATAATACAGGTAAGAATTTATGAAAATATTGGAAATTTCTTTAAAATCAGTGGAAAAGGTAGTGGAAAATACAAGTGGCTGTTGTTTAGAGGAATTAGGTTTAGGTTTTAGCAAATTATTCCTAGAGAGATTGGAAACTTGTTTAGTGGCTGCATTCAGCATCCATTCTGAAAAACCTTGTTGTTTAAGGTGCTGTGTTAGTTTTTTAGATTCCTTAAAAAAAGTTATTTTATCAGAGCAATTTATTTTCAATCTGATTTGTTCTCCATAGGAAATCGCTTTTTTAGTATGAAGAGGGTGAAAAGATTTAGTGTGTAATGTCATGTTGCCAGAGGTAACTTTACGATAGGTCTGTGTAATTATGGAAGCAGACGTGGCATCACCCCGCAATGTCAGATCCCAAAAATTGATATGATTGCAATGGTAGAAAAAAGTGAATGAGAGACCAAAAAAATTATTATTAAAATAAGCTTGAGGGGGCGTGGTCTGCCATGCTGTGAACAGGACGTGTTTAGGAGAGCTCCGTGTGGCATCCAGTTAAAAAGGGGTTAAAACCCGGAATTATGGGTTCCAAGAGAGGCAGACGCCGGAGCAGAGCCGCAGCTAACCCACCTGAGGACGAGGTGCTGATTTAGAACTTTTTTGCGCCCCTGGCGAGCTTGGGGACTGGCTCAGAGGAGCGCTCATCAGAGCGGGCGCCATCTTTGGAAGGAGTGAGGAGGCCGAGACTTCCGCCTGCGAGCGAGGAGAGGCACGAACGGCGGTCAGCCCGACAGAAGGAGCCGCAGCAACAACCATCCCGGAGCTCCGTGGACCCAGCTGTGAAGCCGCAGCGGGGAGAGCAGCGGCGACACCTACCAGCGCCCAAAGAAAGGAGCAAGGTGAGCGCCGGAACCCGCGGCGGAACCCGCGGCGGAGCCCGTGGTGACGCGGTCCCCCTCTCTACAAGCACCTTGAGCCCCGTGGCCACCCAGACCAGCGGCACAGCGGCAGGTACCGAGACTCCGGGCCTGGGACCCAAATGTAACCTGAGCAGGGCACTGGAGGGCAGGATGGCGGGCACCATGCAGGCTACAGGGACAATCGGAGGGGGGAAGTCCCCAGCACGACACCCGATAGATAATGGCGGCAGCCCCCTCACCACCAACACCATCAGTGAGGGGACCCAGGAAGGGGGAGTGGAGAAGCCTACAGGCCACACTGAGGAGCCCACTGGGAGCACACGGACGGACAATGCCACAAGCCCATCGTTATTTTGCTCTCAGAGCCCTGGAAGCACACCCCCTATGCAGCCTGAGGAGCAATCCCCCTCGCAGGACTGGTCACTTTCAATGGGCCCCAGCCCAAATTCTCCACAGCGGGGCCCTCCCATGGAGGACCCAGACAAGCTGCCTCATCAATCGCAAGATCTTACAGTTTCTCACTTACCAGCCTCAGAAGCCATGCTGGCCCTCAAAAATCATCCGGAACTGCAGGCCCTTCTGTCATTACTACCGGCCAAAAGCGATCTGGTTGCACTACCCAGGATCTTAAATCAGCCTGGAGCAGAGATCTTCAACCTGTTATGCAGGACGTTTCTTTGTTGCAACAGAAAGTCAAAATGCCTGAGGAACAACAGGAGAGAGTAGATCAGAAATTGGCGGACATGTAGGCCTCTATCGACACGCAGAAAAACCTCCACCAACATGTTATTGAGCACATGGATGACCTTGAAAATAGAAGCAGGAGGAATAACATCCGCATCCGGGGCCTCCCGGAGTCCATCAAAACGCAGGACTTGTCGTTGACCCTCACTAAGCTATTCAACGATCTACTAGGAACAGGAACTGCAGAACCTATCGAAGTTGACAGAGCACACCGTGCCTTGCGCCCACCCAGCCTTGATGAAGACAAACCACGTGATGTTATCTGCAGAATCCACCATTTCTCCCTTAAAGAAAAGATAATGCAGAGAGCGAGACGAGCCATGTCGATCACCTTTGAGGGGTTTAGAGTTGCCCTCTTTCCGGACCTCTCCAGACGCACGCTTCGGCTCCAGTCGACGCTGAAGCCATTGCTGGCGGTGTTACAATCACATCAGGGGCGTAGCTAGAGACTCATGGGCCCAGGTGCAAAACTTCAGCTCGGGGCCCCCCTACCACCAGAAATCGTCTGTTGGTCAATACTTTTCAACAACAGGTTCCCGACTTGATGTGACGGATGTCTGTGGTGCAGCGCGATGCAGAAAATTATTTCTATTTAAAGGGATTGTCATAGAAGAAAATTCATTTCAAATGGGGCCAAAGAAAACCAAGTTATACAGCCAAAGTGTCTGTTCCCTTCCTCCCCCCCGGGCATATTAAAGAGCAGTTACACGCTGAAGTATGGACTGAGAATATGTCGTTTGAACATACCCTAATATAGTGTAAGATCTTGCAAAAACAAGTCACTTTGTAATATGTGTCCATTAACAGTGTCCTACCTATTCCTAGATATCCCCTCTTTTATGGACTGCATCAGCTCCTCAGGTCGCTATAGCTAGAGACCTGTGTGATCTCTCCTGTTAAGCTGCTGGCACTGGTTGCTATAGCTACAGACCTGGCTTCTACTGCAGCCTAGTAGAAGCCAGTAAACACTGCCCCTGAATTCAAAATGAAACCAAGAAAACAGGACTGAGGTGAGATGAATCAATGTAGTGAGACAACCCCTTTAACCACTTCCTGACAAGGCTGGTTACCCCATTCCTGCCAGTTACATTTTAGTTTTTTTCAGTACGTGTCTATTATGTATTGGTTATTCTGTTAACTTTTTGTCATACCAAAAGGCTTAGTTTTTCATTAACTTAACATTATTATTTTTTTAGCATGTCAAGAAAAAAGTAAAAAATAAATTATTAAATAAGTTTTGTAATTGTGTTTTCTCTTAGACTGTGTTGTAGACAACATAATTTTATGGTCATCGGAGGAGGGCTAAATGATTTGAACTGGTGTTTTTTTTTACTTTTTATTTTGCCTTCTTTTTATTTTAAAACAGTACTGTATACAGATTGTTTATTATATGTTGTGTATACAGTAATAGGGAACGGAGGGATCTAATCAGCTGCAGCTTCAAAATCTGCAAGAACATCTAGGAACGTCCTTGCAGAGTCCCTGTGACCCGTCTGGATTTCTTGCAATGTATGGGAGCCCAAGACTGGAAATAGTATATGGAATACTGAATATTGAAGATTAATACTGTCATGTGTGCTGGTTTGTGTGTACACATAAAAGTGTATAGGGCTTGGATTTGCAGTATGTGTGTGTGTGTGTGTGTGTGTGTGTGTGTGTATATATATACACACACACATACTGAAAATCTTTTATGTGTACAGACAAACCAGCACACATGAATATTTACTTATGAGTCCACACATGCAGCTTTACAATCTTACACTGGGAATACACCTTACACATTGTTTGCTTCTCATCTTGTACCTTGCCTGAATCTGCAACATCTGTGCTGTTCTTACCTCATCACCGCTCTTGGAAGGGCTGGGGGCCTTAACGGCCATTACATGCCAACTCTCCCGTTTTTTGGCGGGGGGTCCGTGCTATTGGGGTCACTCCGCCATACCGGGGGAGTTGGCATTCCTCCGCCGCCTGCAGGCGGCGGGGGTCCTTTAATTACCGGCCGGCGCAAGACGTAGTAGCGCTGGTGCGCTTACTCTTTGCGCCGCGCGGGACCGATCCTACAGGCGGGTGCAGCGGCGCCGCTCCCCGCCCGCTGGGTATCACTGTGCGGGGAGGAGGAGGAGGGATCGCTCCCCTCTCCTTCTCCCTGTAGTCCGGCGCCGGTCGGTGTCGCTTACTTACAGTTCAGCGGGCCCAGGGGAAGTGACGCCGCATGGCTGCAGGCGGGAGTGACGCGAGGCTGCTCTCACATCCCCCTGCGCCGCTGGAAGAGATCGTGGACAGGAGTGGCCGCGCTGCAGGAGCCTGGTGAGGTGAGTGGGATTTTATTATTTTATTTTTTATTAGCTTTAGGGGGCTCTACCTGGCTAACAGAGGAGGGGCAACTACCCTGGCAACAATGGGCGCATCACTGCATAAACAATGGGGGGGCACTACCTGGCAACAAGGGGGGGCACTACCTGGATAAAACAGATGGGTGGCACTCACATGGCTAACAGAGGGGCACTACCTGGCAACAGATGGGGCACTACTGCAACTCAAAGGGGGGCACTACCTGGCAACACAAGGGGGGCACTTACCTGGCAACAATGGGGGCCACTTACCTGGCTAAAGATGGGGGCATACCTGGCTACAGATGGGGCACTACCTGGCTAAAGATGGGGGGCACGTACCTGGCTAACAGATGGGGCACTACCTCGGCAACAGAGGGCGGCACTACCTCGGGCAACAGAGGGGGCACTACTGGCAACCAATGGGGGCACTACCTGGCTAACAGGCGGGGGCACTACCTGGCTAAACAGATGGGGCACTACCTGGCAAACAGGAGGGGGCACTAAACCTGGCTAACAGATGGGGGCACTACCTGGCTATCAGATGGGGGCAATACTGGCTAACAGATGGGGGCACTACCTGGCAAACAAAATGGGGGGGCACTACTGGCAACTAATGGGGGCACTACTGGCATAACAATGGGGGCACTACCTGGCAACAATGGGGGCACTAACTGGCACCCAATGGGGGCACTAACTTGCAACCAATGAGGGAAATACCTGGCTAAAAGATGGGCACTACCTGGCTAACGATGAAGGGGCATACTTGGCTAACGAGGGGGCACTACTTGGCTAACGATGGGGGCACCTACTTGGCTAACAGATGGGGCACTACTGGCTAACAGGTTGGGGCACTACCTGGTAACAGGATGGGGCACTACTGGCTAAAAGATGGGGGCACTTTGTTTTTTTTTTTTTTTTTTTTTTTTTTTTTTTTTTTTTTTTTTTTTTTTTTTTGTTTGTTTTTGTTTTGTTTTTTTTTTTTTTTGTTTTACTGGCTAAAGATGGGTTTGCACTACCTGGCAAACTATGGGGGCAACTACGGGCAAACCATGGGTGGGGCACTACTGGCAACAATGGGGGCCAACTGTACCTGGGGGCAACAATGGGGGCACTATACTGTCTAACAGATGGGGCGCAGTACCTGGCTAACATTGGGGGGCTCTACTTGGCTAGAACAATGGGGGTGGCACACTACATGCTAACAAAAGGGGGGGATCTACCTGGCTAGCAAAATTTGGCTCTACCTGGCTACAGAGGGTGTCATCATACTTGGCTATCAAGGGGGCTATCATGTACCAGCGTGTAAGGGGGCATCTGACCTGGTTGTTATTGGGGGCTAAGCTACTGGCTGATAAGGCATTCTACCTGGCTTGTTCTTCCAAAGCCGTTATGCAGTTAGTGGAGTGGGGTGTGGCTTTTTTTGAAGGGCGTGGCATATCCGACAAGATGGGCGTGTCCATTGCAAATTTTGTGCGTGCTGGCGCGCTAACTGCGCGCAGCCCCATAGATTCTAGCATGCTATTTTCACTTCAAAATAGTTGGCAACTATGGCCGCATAGGGTGATTGCTGCTGTCAGGGGTCATGACTTCCCCTGACTCGGTAACCTTGCAGGGTGAAAGCAGTGCTGTCTTATCAGGCACACGCAATTTGCTGTGTGATGATAATATTATGTACGCTGCGTGTGTCTCGGGAGCAGGGAGATAGTACGGACGGCGATGTTCTCAGCTCCTCACAGGAGGCTATGAAGACATGCTCTGGCCGGGGCGCACTAACTTCCTGCTGCTCATAGGTCGGCAGGTTGCGCCTGGAGACCTAACACCGCCTTTCCCTCGGCGTGCTGCCCTGGCCTATTCAGACAGATATTTAAACGGGATGCGATGCGAAGCTGTAGGGAGAGGAGCTACAGAAATAGGAGAACATATTTGCGCTGTCTAAACGTGCCGTCTCCTACTATCTCCTTGCCATCTTTTGCTCTGCACGATCTACATAATACGTCGCTGGATACAATGGGGGTAGGACTGTGGCGAACGGGTGTGGCCTGCGGGGCCACTCTAGTCAGCTGCTACCCGTAGGTCGACAACGTGTATGACCTTGATGCGATCACCCCTATAGGCTTTAGCGCAGACTGAATCACATGGTATCACCTACAGGATGCGTGGCTTCGCTGTTTGCCTGTGCAGGTTCGCGCAGGGGGGAGGATGCTGTGGTGAATCCGATCCGCCAACCGACGTGTGCCGCACTTTCTGGCGGTACTTGGGGATCTACCCCCTGTTCCACGCCAGATTTGCGTTAGCAATGTTTGTCTCTTTTCCTACCTACCAGCTTACACTGCCGTTCGCATCTTTCTCCGCCTGGCAGGGCTGCTCAGAGGGTCACCACTGCGCAGAGGGTACCGTGAGGACCCCGCGAAAAGAGGTGACAAGCCGAACGAGACGGACAGGGAACATGGTTGCGGTTTACACCTGCAGATAAGTGACTTGAGGAGGGGCTTCTTTGCGACGGCACTAGTGTTCTAATGGTTTTTTTTTTATGTGGAAAAATAAAGCATTAACCCACTCGGGGATACACTGGAAACACTATAACATATTGGTTGCTCATCCGACTGTACGTTGCGCTGTTTCCCTTTCTCTCTCTCTTCCCTCCCCATTCCCCCTCGCCCCCCTTCCCAGCCGGCTATTCCGGCTACTTTGTCCTATCTTCTCGCTCCTACCCCTTCTGGGGGGTTTTTTCCCCTCGCTTTTTTTTTTTTTTCTCTTTCGACTCCTGACCTTCTTCCTCTCCTATTTTTGTCCTCCTCTACTCCATTTTCGTCTTTCACGTGTTTTTATGCAACCGACACGGGCACCTGTGGGTGTCTCGACAGTTTTCAGACAACTTCCTCACCCCCTCTAATCAGGCTCTCACGTCTGACGCTACAGTAAAGAATGTATGGCCACGGAGGACGAGTCCGAAACTAGCGGTGTGTAAGGCTGTGTTACTGACTTACGAAAACTTTCCTGATGATACGGATTTAGGTATGTTTTTCCAGATTGTGTATGTTGTTTCTCAATGTGAATATGATCAGCCATGATCCCCCACATAGGTTGTTGGGGTAGACAGCGCCGGAGTGGCCTTCGTAGCCAGGATGCTGCAAATTTGTAGAAGTAGATGCTGTTTGGAGTTACCGGGAGACTCATGTGTTGATGACTCCCAAGTATCCATATGTTACAAGGTTTGGTTATAGACCGACGAGGAGAGGGTCCGAAAAAGGATGGTGGTCCCATTCTAGAGATCTTGTAATGTTTTTGTGTTTCGATGCACACATGACCATCGATAACAGATCACCTCTGTCATTTGATGGGGTTGTTAATGTACCGGAAAAAAGAATGGAAATAGAAACTCGGGATCCGGAATAGTCTAGTACGTCTTGCATTAAAAGTAGGTCACAACATTCCTATTCCTGCAGGAGACCACATGTTGTCCAGCTTGAGAATCTCATCTGCATGCCTCTGAAGAACAAATATATTTTTCCCTGTCTGGTGCCATTTCCAGTAGCGGGATGCTAAAATAAAAGGGAGTATCAGGTAGCTGGTACCTTTGTTCATAAATACCTACCCACATCAAATTTTAGCAATTAAGACGGACCCGATGAAGCGAAGATACTATTATAAAAATTGTACCCTACAAGGTGCCATTATACATTGCGAACCTGTATGCCTCCAAATCAGGGCCACGCTCTCGTTTTTAAATAGGGTTCTGGATGAATAACACTTTTTGCACAGGGGAGAATATCCTCTGTGGGGACTTTAATTGTAGCAATTAGACTACACTGCATGATACTTCCTCTGGCCACCTCCACTTGTTCCGTCAATGAAGGCTCGCTACAAGATTTGTAAAAAATCTGCTGCATGAGATGCAGCTGTTTGTCGTTTGGTGGTCTTTATGAACCCCGAGACCAGAGAGACTACACGTTATTACTCCCCACCACACAAAATATATAGTCGAATAGACATAATTTTCTACAACTATCGACGCAACTATGTGATCTTTCGACGGACATTTTTTACATTCAGGATCACGCTCGGGGCAGGTACATGTGTTTGTTCCATTACCTAATGCCACGAGTGAAATTCTTTCTCATGGAGAGCTGAACGAGCGCTGTACTGCGATGACTTGTATGGCGTCTCTGATTCTTTAAGCGCATCTGTTCAGCACTTGCGGAAGGACCATGCGAGACGATGATACCGCTCCGAGATCTTTTAAATGGGGAAATGTCTCTAAAGTTGTGGCTGCTCCGAGGCGATGCGCGTGTTACTAGAATGCATGGATCGAGATTGAAAAAAGAATCATTAAATGGGCAGCGGGCCTGTGCGATTGAACTGTTTTAATGACTGCAGCGCTGGAATCTGAGCATAACTCGACGAACAGGGGGAAGTGAGGAGGATGTAAGGGGAAAAGAATACTTCAGGTTGAAAACATGAGTGGTCCCGCAGAGTGCTTGAAACATGGAAAAACAAATCACGATACAAAGCAGTTAGTGTGCACATTTAATTTTATGAATGGGAGCATAAAAACTAGGCGAATATGCTGGCTTCAGGGACTGAAGGGAATAGGTGGGCGTCTCTGTTCGTCTCCTCGATTAAAGGATAAAAAGTGTGAAGGTGTGTCACACCTATACCTAGGATGTGTATGGAGGCAATCCACGCTACTATCATGTACCGTATAACTCTGCCCAGAACCCATCCACTTATTGTCAAGCTTGTTCTCCGAACAAATTAGAATGATATTTGGAAAAAAAACGGGCTGCTCCCACATCGTAGATCGGAAAAAAGATTGGCTCTGATTGGAAGCGCAGTTCTTGACGGAGGAATTATCAGGCAGCCATTGCAGTCCCTCTACATCCGGAGAAGAGCCAGGTCCAGATGGTTAGCACGCCTACCATTTCGTATCTATCACTCCGAGATGAATCTAGTGGGCCCATGTTGGATTCATTTAACCTCTCCTCCGCTCTCATATAATCGCTTCGCTCACACTTTCTTTTATGCTGTCCATAACAGTAATCCGCCAAAGGAGTGAAGAGGACCCTCCTCGCCGCTGCGACTAGGCTATGAGCACGATCTTCCTTGCTAAATGGTGGACGTCGAAATTACTAGCCAAACTTTTAGCTCAAGTAGACTGAAGACTACCGTTATTACAAGATCTCGTTGGAGTCCCAGATCCAAGGGGTTTTGTTCCCACGCAGCAAAGCACCGTGATAACTCGCTAACGGCAAACTTCTTCTATTGTGCAGTATATGAGGGAGAGTAGATATATGGGATGAGCTTTTCTCTGACGCTGAGAGAAAGCGTATGATAGAATTGATTGGTCTTTTGCTGCATGACGGTCCTGAAACAAGAGGGGCTGGGGAGGACCCCTGATGTCATAGAACGGATGGTGGCTTTATATCCGAAAACCCAGTGCCCTAATCCGAAATAAAAGTGCACCTTTTCGCCGCTCTGGTCCCGATACGCAATGGCACAGACAGGGCATGCCCCCTTTGTGCACACATATCTGTTTGTATTAGTGAATAGGAGACCGACTTACCTGCATGCGTTTATACGGTTATAATTCTCTCCAGACGTTCGCAAGGTTATACAAGTTGGGAGCTCACAGTTCTTAAATGTGTCTGCTTACGCAGATGACCTCGTGCATACAATTACCCAGTTCCGCTTGTTCTCCGTTGCCTAACCTGTGCTGACGTGTCTGTTAAGAGGTTTGGTGGAATTTGTCCTAATTCAAAATCGGCAATTTTTGCCCAATGTAATGTTCACTGGGCATAAACATGGAAAACTGCTCTCATGGTGGCCAGGGATGAATAGTAATAGAGAGAACCTGTGCTTGTCCCATTTGAGACCCATCGTCAAGGTCGTTGCTGTTTTTAAAGATTGGGGTGTTTCTTGGTTTCTGCTGACCCGCAGGATGTGTTCTGAGCTTAATTTTAGACACATATGTGAACGCACTATATCTGCAGACCTACTGAGATGGTATCTGTTAAGGATTTCTCCTGGCTAGGAAGTGGCTTAAGAGTAATTATAAATTGAACGGCCCCGGGCCCCAGTCTCCGTTTCATCCTTCAGGCCGTACACCATATCCTGCCTGTCAGTAGTTTTTCAAATCAGTGGACATAGCGGACTTAGACTGTCACTTTATTATGGCGCGGGTAGAAAGCAGAGAATCGTAAAAGCGAATTCATATTAAGGGATGTAGGATCGCAAGATGGTGTGGGCTAGCTTTTTGCCGGACATAAAAGTCCTACTAGTCTGTGCGAACCTGTACGGCGGCAACGGCTTGTAGATCTTCACCAGTGCCACGTCACTTTAACTGTGGGTTTTGCGCTTTGGAGAGGATAAGTATGCATGTTGCTGGCACTCTAGGGTCTGTGTTCTGCTGGCTGACCAGCATCCCTCGGCTAACATTAGCTTCCGTAACGCCGCATAGCTCCCTATGGTGCGTTAACCGAGAAAAACCACTATCCAAGAGGTAGAGCTGCATCATGGGGTTGCACGTGCTGTTTCTACTGACCGGTTGGCCCCCCCTGACTCCGGTGAGCAAGTAACCCGAGCTTGGTTTGACTTAGATGCGCATGTCCACTGCCCCAAAGTGGGTCCTATAGGAGGACCCGGTGCTGTTTGCTGATGGTGACTTACGTGCCCAGGGACTGAGGGCGAGGGACAGAAATTAATAGACAACCCTTGCCATCCTTTCTCCGTCCTGGTTTGGCTACATGCAGATTTCTCATTTATTATGCTTTGCCCAGAAGACTATATCTAGTGACTTTTCACGAAGATCCGCTGACTCCCTTTGAGAAGATTCTGCACGACGAATTCCCCCTGGGGGACTATGTGAGTCTCTAAGAAATATAGACGCGGACCTTGATTTCTCGTCATCCCTATCGGGACTTTAGACCCACCGTAAAAAACGCAGATAAGTGGAAAGAGTACTGGGAATTATAATTTCTGAGGTCCAGGATTGGCAGAAAATCAGAAGTACACCTAACATACGCAAAAACATTGTGGCTTGCAGGCTACAAGATGCTAAATTTCAAGTGTGTTAACACGCTGGCTTCAGGGTGCCTGTCCGTTGCTGGGTACCATTTACCCTCAGGCGCCTAGTACCTGTGGAAGATGCGGTAGGCAAGTCGGGGACGTGTGTCCCAAATTCTGGTGGGGAATGCCCAACAGTGCGGGCCTTTTGGTCTGATGGTACTACGGATCATAGATCTGCAGAATGAGCCCGCAGTGGTGCTTTGGCTAATTATCCTCTACACTTGCATGCTCCTAGGGGCCACATTCTCATCTTTTGCTCAGTGCGCTAGGGCTTCGAATCCCACGTCTGTGGAGGTCGACGGTAGACTCCCTCCATATCTGCTTGGTGTTTACCCGAGCTCTCTTCTATCAGCGCTATGTAAGGAATTACCGGGACGATCTTAATCGACTAGTACCTTATGATATGTTTGTGGCCACTTGTCGAGTTGTGCTGTTGCCAAGCCAGTGCTACGTAGTGACACGTGGCCTCCCTGCCCGTGAAGATTTTTGGGGCAGAAAGATGAGATGGGTCGTAGTAGTGAGGAATAGGGCGATACGGTTTCTCTTTCCCCTCTGTATGTCAATGGGGGCGATTCCCTTATATCTCCTCGTGGATCCATGGATACTCTCGCAGTGAGCATCTTAACTTCTCTACAGGTCTATGGTCGACGGTAGTTTCTTATTGTTTTATTATTCCGATACTTGTTTCGGTTATACATTTCAATAAGGTTAGCACGTGTGCCGCTCCAACGGCAATATCCGCATACAATAATAGAGCAGGAATATTCGCAAATCATCAGAAACTATGGGAACGATTCTGAGTACTTGATATCGCATATGCCACACACCCGCGATTTTGGGAGGATACTCACGCTTTAGATTCAAGTAATGTTGATTTTCTGGGGGTAGGGACTCAGCTTAATAAGAGTTGGATGTTTTGAATATTCTATTTGTGTTATAACACTTGGTTGGGTACAAATGTAGAGTTTATATGCTGATTGATGTGTAGTGGAAAACTTGTACTTTATGTTTTGTTTTCGCCCATAAAGCTTTTTTGATTAAGAAAAATAAGTCTTGAAGATTGGCCACCCAGTTGCTACACCCGGACTCATAAAATGTTAATTAGGAGATTCATCCTATATGCGGACAGTGTACCGATTATGTTGGAGAAAAAGGGATGAGAATAATTAAAAATATATTATTCTTCCCACCCAGCCATATAAAATATAGCGAAAGGAGGTGAAAATTTCTCCCCCATCGCCGCTCCAGAAATCTGTAAATAAAGGGACTAGTGATGAGTGATTACATTGATGATGTCGTAGTCGGGTCGATATCGTCAATTTATCATGAGAATATCCGACATAGTCTCGATAGTATAGTATTATCGCCGTGACATTAAAGTCTATGGGGATGAGAGGAACAACACCGCTTCACCCAAACAGGGCTCGGAGATGCTTGGAATTAAATACTAGACAACAGTCAAAATGGATCTATGTGCTACATCTTAGGCAAACACACTAGGTTAGTTAAAAGTTCACAGAAAAAAAGTCACAGACCGATTCACTAGTCCTCTGTTTGTACCACGCAGCATGACACTTAAACCTGCATGACCACAAATTAAAAGTGCCAGAAGGCAGTATTTTTTTGAACCATCATTTTAGTTGAACTGGACATTGCCCTACCCTGTCCGGGAATGCAGCATGACCCTCAAACCTGCATGACCCACAATTAAAAATGCCGGAAAAAGGAGTCTTTGAACCACCATTTTAGTTGACTATACCTGTCCTTTGGACCGCAGAAAGCCCCTTTAAACCTGTCTGACCCACAGATTAAAAATGCTGGAAAAAGAGTCTTTCAACCACCTTTTTTAGTTGAACTGGAAAATCGACAATCTGTCCCCTGTACCACAGCATGACCATTAAACCTGTCTGACCCACAATTAAAAAGTGCCGGAAAAAGGAGTCTTTCAACCACCATTTAGTTTCACTGGACATAGACTATCCCTGTCCTGAGCCACAGCAAAAGCCCCAAACATGCATGACCCCCAATTTAAAACGTCCCGGGAAAAAGGAGTCTTTCAACCACCATTTAGTTGAACTGAACATTGACTATACCTGTCCTGGACTGCAGTATGACCATTAAACCTGCATGACCCACAGATTAAAAAGTGCCGGAAAAAGAAGTCTTTCAACCACCATTTTAGTTTTCACTGGAAAATAGACTATCCCTGTCCTGGGCCACAGCATGAGCCCCAAACCTGCATGACCCCCAGATTTAAAAAGTGCCGGAAAAAGGATTTTTTCAACTACCATTTTAGTTGAACTGGACATTGACTATACCTGTTCTGTACCACAGTATGACCATTAAACCTGTCTGACCCACAGATTAAAAAGTGCTGGAAAAAGGAGTCTTTCAACCACCATTTTAGTTTCACGGGACATAGACATCCCTGTCCTGGCCACAGCATGAGCCCCAAACCTGCATGCCCCCCCAGTTTTAAAAAAAAAGTGCCGGAAAATTGATTCATACAACCACCATTTTAGTTTAACTGGACATTGACATACCTGTTCTGTACCACAGTATGACCATTAAACCTGTCTGACCCACAGATTAAAAAGTGCCAGAAAAAGGACCCTTTCAACCACCATTTTAGTTTCACTGGACATAGACTATCCCTGTTCTGGGCCACAGCATGAGCCCCAAACCTGCATGACCCCCAGATTTAAAAAGTGCCGGAAAAAGGATTCTTTGAACCACCATTTTAATTGAACTGGACATTGACTATACCTCTTCTGTACCACAGTATGACCATTAAACCTGTCTGACCCACAGATTAAAAAGTGCTGGGAAAAGGAGTCTTTGAACCACCATTTTAGTTGAACTTGACATTGAATATACCTATCCTGGACCACAGTATGAGCCCCAAACCTGCATGACCCCCAGATTTAAAAAGACCCGCAAAAAGGAGTCTTTCAACCACCATTTTAGTTTAACTGGACATTGACTATACCTGTCCTGGGTAATCTACATCTTTTCAAGTCTTCTTGTACCTCCCTTGTATAATTCAGAGGAATATTTGTATCAGCTATTTTGTACATGCAAGTTTTTTAGTAGTTTAATTCTAGAAAACACATTTTTAAAATAGAATGGAATCCCACCACGTCTTTGTTTCTCTTTTTTTTTAATTGTATTAAATGGGTTGTCTTACTACAGGGATTGCTAGCAATTTTAAAGATCTTGCAAAAACAAGTCATTTTGCAATATGTGTCCATTAACAGTGTCCTACCTATTCCTGTTTTTGACAGCACCATCACCTTTGAGCCTCTCTTGACAATTGTGAAGAACAAATGTCTGTTAGAAACCAATTTTTTTTTATAATAGGACCTGTAGTATAGCTGCATTTCACAGCAACATGCCCCCAAAAATTCAAAACATGACCCTTGAGCCACTGTTGACAATTGTGAAGAACAAATTTTCTGTTAAAAACACATTTTTTAAAATAGGACCTATAGTATAGCTGTATTTCACAGCAGCATGACCCAAAAAAATTATAAAAATGACTTCTCAGTGACTGTTAAGAATTGTAAGGGAGAAATGCCACTTAGAAGCCACATTTCTGTTCCAAAGGACCTTGATTATAGCTGTATCTCACAGCACCATGACCCCGAAACCATTGACAGTGCGAAAAATATTAATGAAGACGCGAGCAAATGGAATATGTTTTTTTCATGAAACCTTGTACAATTGGTGTCTTTTACAGTCTCCTCACCGCAAACCAGCAAAATGATCTTTTGGGAACGGAGAATAAAAATTGCAGTAAGAAATGATCATCTTAAAAAAAAAGTTTTTAAGAGAACCATTTCTTTTGGAAGAGGAATGTGAAGTAGACCGGCAACTAATCGGTGATCTCGGCAATTGGGGCCACATCATCAGAGATCCATGCCTGATTCATCTTGATGAAAGTCAAACCATCCACATTATCTGTGGAAAGCCAGATGCGTTTGTCTGTAATGACTCCTCCAGCTGTGCTGAAGGTCCGCTCAGATATGATGCTGGCTGCTGGGCAGGACAACACCTCTAAGGCGTGGCGAGCGAGCTCGGGCCATTCATCCATTTTGGATACCCAAAAGTCAATTGGGTCCGGAACACATCCAAAGACATCGGTGTTGAGACGCAGATAGTCGTGCACCATGATCTTAAGCCGGTCTCCGTGTGTTGTATGTGTGCCCTGCATTACATGCGTTGGTGAGGTGGTAAATAAAGATTGCCAGAGGTCACCCATTTGGCTTCTGCCACATTGCCTGCTGTTGCTGCTGCTTGGCACTCTACTGCTGTCACGTTGCTGACGTTGTTCCACCATCACATTTGAAGAACGTGAGGCAGACGCAACAGATTTCTCCAGTTGATCAATCAGCAAGGTTTACATTTCCTGCATTTTACTCTCTATTTGGGTGGGTGGAAGGAAAGTGCTGAGTTTTGTTTTGTACCGGGGATCGTGGAGGGTGGCCACCCAGTAACTGTTGTTCAGTTTGATGGCCTTAATGCGAGGATCATGTTGGAGGAAATGGAGCATCCAAGCACTCATGTGAGAGATGGAGCCTTGATTTTCCCCAAGCCTCTGGGTCGAGGGGGACTAGCAAACTGATCTTCCTCATACTTCCTCCTCCACCTCAAATTCGCGCCAACCTCTTTCCAAGGCAGGGACGTCGGTAACGTCGGTGTCCAGAAATACCTGCTCCTCCTCCCCTTCCTCCGGCATAGCTTCAACACAGCCATGACTTGCCTCAGATGATGCACCCTGAGAGCTGAGGCGCCGCCTTGCACTAGCCCTAGACCCTGAACCACTGCCTAATGAAGACCGATAAAATTGTGAAACTGTCGGGCCTTGTAGATTCGACGGAGAGAAAGGCTCTGTGTTTCGCATCTGTGTCCCCTCCCTCCTCCGTCGCTGAGGGACCTGGGTGTTTCAGAGTTTTCAACGATCGTTCCCCGAACTAAGATCACCACAATGGTCATCTGACAAGGGCATTGTCCGCACTGACCATTTTGGTGGCTTCTTCAAAACTGGCAAGGATGGTGCAGAGCTCTTTCACCTGCCTCCACTCTCGGTGGTTCAACACCACTGCTTGTCAGGCCATTTGTCACTTCGTACTGCATAATGGCATTGCGCTGCTGCCACAATCGCTGGAGTATGTGGAGGGTGGAATTTCCAGCGTGTTGCCACGTCAACAATGAGACGGTTGACGGGGAGGCCGAGCTGAAGCTGCAACGCAGCAAAGCGGGACAAAGCAGGGTGCGAACGGCGAAAGTGCGAACTCAGACCTCGAGCCTTCCTCAGGAGGCAGTCCAGACCCGGGTAGCAGTGTGGAAATTTCTGGAGGACAATGTTCATAACATTGCCAGGCAAGGGATGTGCTCCAGCCTAAACCCATCTTAAGGCGGCCCCGCAGATTTCGACCGTTTTCGCACACCACTTGCCTGGGACAAGGTTCTTGTCACCCAGCCAGCGCTCGGGTCTCGTTGCGGAGAGCCGCCACAGCTCCTGACCTGTGTGTGGACGGTCTCCAAGACAGATTCATTTCAACACGGCCTGGTTTCTCTGGGCACATGATGCCACCAGAGGACCTTAGGGGAAAGAACCCTGCACCATCCCTGCGGTTTTGAAGAGCGTGCGCCGAGCCTGAGAGCCACCGTCACCACCAGAGACATCCACCAAGCTCACCCAGTGAGATGTCACAGAGATATAGCAGCCTTGGCCGTGCTTACTAGTCCATGTGTCGGTGGTCAGATGGACTTTTCCGGACACAGATGCAGACAATGCGCTTGAAATTTTAGATGACACGCTGCTGGCCAGGGCAGGGACGGCTTTTCTGGCAAAGAAATGCCTGCTCTGCATCTGGTATTGGGGGCAGGCAAGGGCCATGATGTTGCGGAACCCATCTGTGTCCACCAGATGGAAAGGCAACATTTCCAAGGGCCCAAAAACCTGGCAATGCCGACATTCAGGCTTTGGCTTTGGGATGGTTTGGGTTAAAGTGTTTCTTCTCTCCCAAACCTGGTAGACAGAAGGCTGGCTGCTAGACTGGCCCTGTACGGCATGCAGGTCATCAAACTGGTGGAAGGAGAAGGGTAGGGTGGGTCTCTTGTGGTGCTGGTGGTACTCCCGGGCGACGGTGGAGACTGAAGCGGAGGCTGATCCCTGATCAATGACTCTGAGAGACATGGGCAGCTGAGGAATGCTTGGTGGTAGCGGAGGAGGATGCGGAGACAGAGGGTGTGACAGTGGTTGGAAGCCCGGCATCGGTGTGGCTTTTTTTGGCCAAGTGTTCCCTCCATTTCAACTCATGCATTCGCTGCATGTGACTAGACATGTTGGTGGTGGTTAAACACCTACAATTCTTGCCTCACTGATGCGTTTTACGGCAAAGGCGGCATATGACAAACGCTGGGTGAATCAAGGCTTGCTCGAAAAAAAGGGCCCCGGCTTGAGAGGTCCTGGACCTTTTCGATGGCGATAAGCGTGGAGCGATGTTTCCGCGGATTCTTGGCTGGCGGAATCATCTCAGCGGACTTCTGCGACCGCCTTCTCCCTTTTTGAGGCGGGAATTGTACTGACACTAGCCCATCATCTTGCTCCTCGTCCAGTGATGAGGCGCTCGCAAGCAAATTCTGCTGAAAAGACCACGTTGGATCCGCAATATCGTCATCATCATCATCAACACAGGTGACTTGGTCGTCCTGACATTCTGCATCCGGGAGCTGCGGGTACAAGCAAGAGGAACTGCAAGCGTTGCCGACCGCCGGGGATATTTGCCGATTGACCGGCTTCCTTCTCCCCCCTCTGATGGCATCAGTAACTGGGCGTCAGAGCAGACAAAATCATCCTCTTTGACCTCTTGATCTTTGGAAATGCCTTCTGACTAGAGATGGGCAAATTTCCCGAAATTCGTTTCGTTCACTTTGCCGAATTTCTCGGCAAAAATAACTCGTTCCGAATTACTTCGGCACAAATCACGTTAAAAAATAGCTATTTCCAGGCTGCACAGAGCCTGCAGGGTACTGTAGAAACGTTGTGCCATGCTTAAATATGCAGAGGGAGCTTGGTTTGGTCTTCATACAATGTTGTGTTTTAGTATGACACGCACATGACTGCCGCGTTTTTTAGAATCGCTTCACTAAAAAATTTCCCCTGGCACTTAAAGAGGGCAAAACTGACCAAAAAACTGAAGGGGGAATGTAGCCTAAACAAAGTCATGGCAGCGAAAAGCCGGAAAAAAACAAGCTGAGAGCTCAGGTGGCAATATCAGTGACAGAGTGTGGGGTGACGGCGGCAGCCACAGCAGCATGAGGTCAGAGAGTGGCACAATGACAGTCTGGTGGTGGCAAAACAGGAGTAGGTCACAGAGTGGGGGCCACAGAGTGGACAATGACACAGTGTTTTAGGTCACGGCAGCAGCCCAGCAGCAGCATGAGGTCAGACAGTGGCACAATGACACAGTGTGTAGGTCACTGGCAGCAGCCCCAAGCAGCAGCATGAGGTCAAAACGTGGCACAATGAAAAGAGTGTGTAGGTCATGGCAGCAGCCACAGCAGCAGCATGAGGTCAGACAGTGGCACAATGACATTCTGGAGGTGGTAAAAACAGGAGTAGGCCACAGAGTGAGACAATGACACAGTGTGGAGGTCACGGCAGCAGCCACAGCAGCAGCATGAGGTCAGACAGTGGCACAATGACACAGTGTGTAGGTCACGGCAGCAGCCACAGCAGCAGCATGAGGTCAGACAGTGGCACAATGACATTCTGGAGGTGGTAAAAACAGGAGTAAGCCACAGAGTGAGACAATGACACAGTGTGGAGGTCAAGGCAGCAGCCACAGCAGCAGCATGAGGTCAGACAGTGGCACAATGACATTCTGGAGGTGGCAAAAACAGGAGTAGGCCACAGAGTGGGACAATGACACAGTGTGGAGGTCACGGCAGCAGCCACAGCAGCATGAGGTCAGGCAGTGGCACAATCACATTCTGGAGGTGGCAAAAACAGGAGTAGGCCACAGAGTGGGACAATGACACAGTGTGGAGGTCACGGCAGCAGCCACAGCAGCAGCATGAGGTCAGGCAGTGGCACAATCACATTCTGGAGGTGGCAAAAACAGGAGTAGGCCACAGAGTGAGACAATGACACAGTGTGGAGGTCACGGCAGCAGCCACAGCAGCAGCATGAGGTCAGACAGTGGCACAAGGACAGTCTGGAGGTGGCAAAAACAGGAGTAGGCCACAGAGTGGCACAATGACAGAGTGTGTAGGTCACGGCAGCAGCCACAGCAGCAGCATGAGGTCAGACAGTGGCACAATGACACAGTGTGTAGGTCACGGCAGCAGCCACAGCAGCAGCATGAGGTCAGACAGTGGCACAATGACACAGTATGTAGGTCACGGCAGCAGCCACAACAGCAGCATGAAGTCAGACAGTGACACAATGACACAGTGTGTAGGTCACGGCAGCAGCTACAGCAGCAGCATGCGGTCAGACAGTGGCACAATGACACAGTGTGTAGGTCACGGCAGCAGCCACAACAGCAGCATGAGGTCGGACAGGGGCACAATGACATCTTTTGTAGGTCACGGCAGCAGCCACAGCAGCAGCATGAGGTCAGACAGTGGCACAATGACACAGTGTGTATATCACGGCAGCAGCCACAGCAGCAGCATGAGGTCAGACAGTCGCACAATGACATTCTGGAGGTGGTAAAAACAGGAGAAGGCCACAGAGTGAAACAATGACACAGTGTTGAGGTCACAGCAGCAGCCACATCAGCAGAATGAGGTCAGACAGTGGCACAATGACACAGTGTGTGGGCCCACGGCAGCAGCCACAGCAGCAGCTTTGAGGTCAGACAGTGGTACAATGACATTCTGCAGGGGGTAAAAACAGGAGTAGGCCACGGGAGTGAACAATGACACAGTGTGGAGGTCACGGCAGCAGAATGACGTCAGACAGTGGCACAATGACAGAGTGTGTAGGTCACGGCAGCAGCCACAGCAGCAACATGAGGTCAGAAAGTGTCACCATGACACATTGTGTAGGTCATGGCAGCAGCCACAGCAGCAGCATGAGGTCAAACAGTGGCACAATGACAGTGTGTAGGTCACGGCAGCAGCCACAGCAGCAGCATGAGGTCAGAAAGTGGCACAATGACAGAGTGTGTAGGTCACGGCAGCAGCCACAGCAGCAGCATGAGGTCAGACAGTGGCACAATGACACAGTGTGTAGGTCACGGCAGCAGCCACAACAGCAGCATGAGGTCAGACAGTGGCACAATGACAGTGTGTAGGTCACGGCAGTAGCCACAGCAGCAGCATGAGGTCAGACAGTGGCACAATGACAGTGTGTAGGTCACGGCAGCAGCCACAGCAGCAGCATGAGGTCAGACAGTGGCACAATGACATTCTGGAGGTGGTAAAAACAGGAGTAGGCCACAGAGTGAGACAATGACACAGTGTGGAGGTCACGGCAGCAGCCACAGCAGCAACATGAGGTCAGACAGTGGCACAATGACATTCTGGAGGTGGTAAAAACAGGAGTAGGCCACAGAGTGAGACAGTGACACAGTGTGGAGGTCACTGTAGCAGCCACTGCAGCAGCATGAGGTAAGACAGTGGCACTATGACATTCTGGAGGTGGTAAAAACAGGAGTAGGTCACAGAGTGGGACAATGACACAGTGTGGAGGTCACGGCAACAGCCACAGCAGCAGCATAAGGTCAGGCAGTGGCACAATCACATTCTGGAGGTGGCAAAAACAGGAGTAGGCCACAGAGTGGGACAATGTCACAGTGTGTAGGTCACGGCAGCAGCCAGAGCAGCAGCATGAGGTCAGACAGTGGCACAATGTCTGAGTGTGTAGGTCACGGCAGCAGCCACAGCAGCAACATGAGGTCAGACAGTGGCACAATGACAGAGTGTGGAGGTGGGTGGCAAAACCAGTCCCTGGTAAAGATGGTTGGTGGCAGATGGAGAAACTGTCAGCAGATGTGTGGCATCAGGCGGGTGGCGGCATCAGAATAGTGGCTGAGCCAGGTAGTTTGAACCCAGACTCATTTCTCACAGTTTGGGTTAGGCGTCATGGCTGATGTAGTCTGACGCCTAAGGCATTGGTGTGTGGAAATCCTGGCCGATCCACGCCTGATTCATCTTGACAAAGGTCAGTCGTTCCACATTTCCCGTGGACAAGCGGGTTCTCCTTGGGGTAACGATGGCCCCCGCCGTACTGAACACCCGCTCTGATGCCACACTACTGGCCGGGCAGGACAGCTTCTCCACTGCAAACTCGGCAAGTTGCGGCCACACATCCAGTTTGGCTGCCCAGTAGTCCAGCGGATCTTCTAACTGGGGTGGCAGAGTGCTGTCCAAGTAGGTCACCACCTGTTGGTTCAGGGTCTGCTCCAGGTCCTGCTGCTGCTGGCGAGTACCCTCCTCACTAGGCGGGTGAAGGAAGCTGCTCATAAGTGCTCCAGACTTAGGTTGCTGCTGATGGAGCTGGTTCTGCTCCGACCCCCCCACCGTCCCCCGGCAGCCGCGGCAGTAGTACGTGAGCGCTGAAGAACCCCCCGATCAGACCTGTCAGAGGAGGGACAATGCCGCACAAGGGGCAACGGCCAACTGACTACGGAGGATTTCCCTATAGTATTTGAGTTTGTCCTCCCTCTCAATAGCTGGGAAAAATGCTCCCCATTTTGTACCGGTAGCGAGGGTCCAATAGGGTGGAGAGCCAGAAGTCATCCCTCTGCCGGATGCTGACTATTCGGCTGTCACTAGCCAGGCAAATCAGCATGCTGCGGGCTGAGCCCCTGTGCCGCTACTTTCTTGGACCTGCGAAGCGGGTTTTTTACCCCGTGGCCGCTTGGCTCCGGACCTCACACTGCTGCTACCCTGTTGACTCACGGCCACACAAACCCCCTTGCGGCTGCGCCCGCTGCCTGAGCGCAAGCTGACACCCTCTTCTCCTGACATGATGAAGCCCTTGCCTCACCCGCTCCCAAGTGCGGTCGGCTACATCATCATCTATTTGTGTTTCATTGTCACTGCTGTCCTCATCACCGGTCTTGGTATGCAGAGGCTGACCCCTCACAACATGACCTCCCATGCCACTCTCAACATCTATACTTTGCCGCCTACTGCAAGAAGCAGGGGATATTGGCCCCATTTCTTCGCTGCCAAGTAGCTGCTGACTGCCCTCCTCAAATTGTTCATCCTCGCTATATAGTGGCGCTGAGCCCAGACCACATAGTAGATCTCTGGCTGAGGGAACCGGATGGGACAGAGGCGGGTTGAGGACAGGTGAGGGCCGCTGACCCGCTCCCGGCCCCTGCCAACTAAGGGTTGTGTCTGACGTTTCCCCCGACTCTTGGCTGGGGTTGTCAGATGTCATCTGGGAGGAAGTGGATGACATAGTCAACCAATCAAGAACCCTTGGGTTGCTAGTCAGCACACGGCCGCTAGATGACTGAGGCAGTTGTGGCCTCACCGAGTGACCCCTGCTGCGACGTCCCCTTGCTGTGCTGCGACCTGGGCCTGCTCCAGGAATATTTGTGCCTCTGCCACTTGCAGGCGAAGAGCTGCCACCTCTCTGTCTGACATACTGTTTGTTCTAAAATGTACAGACACTGTTTGATGAAGATATCTGTATATGATAAATACACACCCTGTATTTGACGCCAAATGAACCCAGTAACAAGCTTGGTAACCCTTGGAAATAAATTGCGCTTCACAAATGGGCAGGAAACATTGACTTGTATGTGCCGTTTAAAAACTCTGTGTATTTTACTGAATATAAAAGCACAAACAGGCTTAATTAACCTTCGGATATGAATTATGCTACAGAATATCTTCTGTGGCGGTGAAAAACAAAGTTTCTTTTACTGAGTACAACTGTAGACAACGCTTAATTAACCCCTGGATATAAATTGCGCAAAAGAATTGAGCAACCACAAACTACTAGCTTTGTAGCATGTTACAATGCGGTGTTTGTTACGCCACACAGGGCTGTGGAGTCGGAGTCGTGCAGTCGGCTTCGGAGCCCAAAATATTTATAAAATATGCCCGAACCCCTAAAATTGATTCTATCTTGAAGAGACGTGCAGGGAAAGGGGCAATTGTAGATCAAGCCACTCGGTGGGGCAGTACTTATTTGATGATTTAATGATTAGTTGAGCTGAAAACATTTCTTGTGGTCATGGCCAACCCTCAGGTGACATTAAGTGAAGGTCAATGGACACAGGTGGCTGAATTAAAAGAACTGCTTCAACACCCATTCACAGTGACTAAAAAATTACAAGCTGAGGATTTAACTACTGGAACTTTCATAAAGGAGTGGAAGAACTTGCTTTTTAGCCTATCCCAAAGAGAGGCTTAATCGCAGATGGCATTGCTGCTTCAATGAAAAGGAGATAGACACTGTTATTAAATAATAAAATTCTTTTGGCAGCTGTTTATGTGGACCCAAGTCATCGTATATTGCTGGATGATCAACAGATTACTAAAGGAAAAGAAGCTCTTACTGAGGTAGCAATTCGGATGAGTGGGCTACAGGACTGCCAAGAAGAAGAGGAATTGGGTCTTTCCAGTGCTGCTGCCATATCTTCAGCCTCATCAGATGAAGAGTTTAACTTTGAAAAGTATTTGGATGACATGGAGCAGGCAAAGCATTGCCGCAGGGAAAAAGATTCCACTCCCACAGCAAACAGACTGACTGTATTTCAGCAAAAATTTTCACACTGCTCTCAAAGAAGTAGAAGAGTTCAACCGATCATACAAAACTGACTGTGCATAGGCAATTCCTTTATACCCCGAGATTGTTAGAGACATTGCCCATGTGGTCACCGCTTTGCCACCAACCCAAGTTAGTGTAGAGAGGCTGTTCTCTAGCCTTAAAATAATTCGATCAGATTTGAGGTCATCTATGAAAGAGGATCTGATGGAGGCAATACTTTTTCTCAGAACAAATTCATAGACTCCACAAATGTTATGCAGGACATTGTTGTTGAAAACTGTTTTTTTTCCCACTTACTGCAGCGTTTTGCATATTTGCAACTTAATAAAGTTTTTTGTGTTCTAAAATTGTATCCAATAAATATATTTTATATTCTACCTAAATAACTTTATTATTGTATCATAAGGATGATAAAAAGCTTAAATTAAGTTATCTTATATGTATGAGGGAGTCGGAGTCGGGGTTAGGGGAAATTGAGGAGTCGGAGTCGGGACTTTGGCTTACCGACTCCACAGCCCTGCACACAATAAGAGATAAAATTGTAATTAACCTTTGCTTGTGAATTATGCTACAGGAAAAATGTATATATTTTGGCGTTGAAATGACGGTTTCTTGGGATCACCACAGCTGAAAAACACAACTTAATTAACCCCTGGATGTAAATTGCGCCAAAGAATTGAGCCACCACAAACTAGTAGCTTTGTAGCGTGTTACAATGCGGTGTTTTTTTACGCCACACAATAAGAGATAAAATTGTAATTAACCTTTGCTTGTGAATTATGCTACAGGAAAAATGTATATATTTTGGCGTTGAAAATGACGGTTTCTTGGGATCACCACAGCTGAAAAACAACGCTTAATTAACCCCTGGATGTAAATTGCGCCAAACAATTGAGCCACCACAAACTAGTAGCTTTGTAGCGTGTTACAATGGCGTGTTTTTTACGCTACACAACAAGAGATAAAATTGTAATTAACCTTCGCTTGTGAATTATGCTACAGGAAAAATGTATATATTTTGACGTTGAAAATTACGGTTTCTTTGATCACCACAGCTGAAAAACAACGCTTAATTAACCCCTGGATGTAAATTGCGCCAAAGAATTGAGCCACCACAAACTAGTAGCTTTGTAGCGTGTTACAATGCGGTGTTTTTTACGCCACACAACAAGAGATAAAATTGTAATTAACCTTTGCTTGTTAATTAGGCTACAGGAAAAATGTATAATTTTTGGCGTTGAAAATGAAGGTTTCTTGGGAACACAACAGATGAAAAACAACGATTAATTAACACATGGAAGTACAAATCGCAAAACAATAGAGCAACCAAAAGCTAGTAGCTTTTTAACGTGTTACAATGGAGTGTTTTTTACGCTTCATAACAAAAGATAAAATTGTAATTAGCCTTCGCTTGTGAATTATGCTACAGGAAAAATGTATATATTTTGGCGTTGAAAATGACGGTTTCTTGGGATCACCACAGCTGAAAAACAACGCTTAATTAACCCCTGGATGTAAATTGCGCCAAAGAATTGAGCCACCACAAACTAGTAGCTTTGTAGCGTGTTACAATGTGGTGTTTTTTACGCCACACAACAAGAGATAAAATTGTAATTAACCTTTGCTTGTGAATTATGCTACAGGAAAAATGTATATATTTTGGCGTTGAAAATGACGGTTTCTTGGAGTCACTACAGCTGAATAACAACGCTTAATTAACCCTTGGATGTAAATTGTGCCAAAGAATTGAGCAGCCAAAAATTAAGTGTTTTTTGTACTGTAAAAACGCTGTTTCTTTAAATGAATACAACAGGAACTGGCTTAGATCCCCCTTGGATATTCAATGTGCTGTGAGCAGATAGGATTTAAATGTATATGCAGCTGCAGTGGACGCACACTGGATTTCAGCTCCAATACCCAAAAAAAATAGAAATAGAACGTTAAGAGAAGCAGTCTCTGAGACAAGCTGAGACACCCCACAAAAATCGCTGTATAAAAATCAGTTCTTCAGTAACAATCAGCCGCGGCAGCACCTTCCCTGATCAGTACAGTGAGAGCGGTATGAGCTCCCAGCGTCGTGCCCGGACTTATATAGTGCGGTGACGTCACAGAATCCCGCCGGTCTCTGATTGGCTTCATCTCTGCACATGTCATGCAGGCTATGCCCTTCTTCCTCCCAGAGTGCTTTGCCCCATGTAGCGCCATGTGCTCGCAGCCATTTTATCAATCAAAAGCACACTTTGTTCACCCGAAGTCCCCCAAAGTTCGACTTCGTTCAGAACCGAAGTTTTCCTGAAATTTTAAACGAATTCCACTTCGTTAGAATCAATTCACCCATCTCTACTTCTGACCCCAACTGCATTTTGTCATCTGCCCCAAACTGAGATTCAACGAGCGCAATAAAACTATTCAGACGTTACACGGATGAGAAATTGCATTTTTTGCAGCAATGACAAACAAGAACAGTTGCTAGAAAATTTTTCTATCAAAAATGTCGTACAACGTGGCTATTTGAAAATAACTAGGGCCACACCACGTGCAATACAGCTATTTAAAAGTTATATGGATAACAAACGGTGGTTTTTGCACCAATGAAATACACCAACAGTAACTACGAAATTTCTGTATCCAAATGTAAGTACAAGGTGGCTATTTGAAAAAAACTGGGGCGAACCAAAGTTCAATACAGCTATTTAAAAGTTATATGGATAACAAACGGTGTTTTTTGCACCAAAGAAATTACTAGCTAATTTCTGTATCGTAATATAAGTACAAGATGTGACTATGAACAAAACTGGTCGGTGCCAAAGTGAAAAAAACCTAATTAAATTGTGTACGGATAATAAAAGGTGGGTTTTGCACCTATAAAATACAACAGCAATTACTAGCAAATTTCTGCATCCTAATGTAAGTATAAGGGGTCCCTTTTTAACCAAAATGGCTGCGCCAAAGTGAAAAAAATCAAAATTTAAATTTTGTACGGCATGGGGGCTGGCACGGGGCCATTGCCCCCCCGCGCAAGAGATTCCCCCAAGGGAAGTCACCCGACCACGCCGCTCCCTTTCGTCTGGCCCCCGTTTTTAAATGACCCCACTTCCTCCGCCAAAAGGTTCCTGTGGACGAACCATGCGGTCGAGAAGCCCACCTGACCCTGGGAAGAACCTCGCACATCATCGAGGCAGCTTTGCTTTATGTGGCGGTTCTGGCTACTTCATTGGTACTGTCCGTACGCCCGGAAACTCCCGCACATAAAGGCTCGTAGAAGGCATCCCTAGATGTCAGTGCGGCCTCTCCCCATCTGACCTTTTTTCCCGTGCTCTGTGGAATTTCGCCGGACAGCACCTTCCAAGCCCCCAAAAATTTCCCTTTATTCGGGGGCCGCAGAAATTTTTTCAGCCACAAAGCTGGTATTCCCCCAAATTTCGTCTTTCCCCGGGGACCCCTCTGCAGAAGCCCCCTGTTCGTTCCTCTTCATTTGGGGAATGTTAAGGAGCAATTCGGTTTTTGCACTGCCCTCTCACCTTGCAGAAGGCCTCTAAAACAAAAGGCTCGAAACTTTTCGTTTCTGCCCGCTCCTCTTCTATATCCCCTGTCCTTCCGTGGTTGAAAAACATCTCCACTCTACTGAAAAACTGCGATTTGTCTGTTGGGGAAACCCCCAGCCACTCGCGTTGCCTCGCTGTACTCCCCTCCTGCCCACTTTGCCCTTTTTTAAGCCTACAAAGCCTTGCCAGGTATGCCCTCTCCTTACCAGGACTTTGCCGACGTTTTTTTTTCCGAAAGACAGGGCCCAAACCCCTTCCTCCCAAACCGGGCCTTCGACTGTCCTATTGACCCCAAAACCCAGTACTACCCCCCGGGCAAGTCACCCCCTTTTTTGTCCCAAAACCAAGGGGATGCGGGAAAATTTTAAAATCTCTGTAAAAGGGTTTAAAAGTAACCTCTTCGCCTGCGGGGCAGGGTCTTTTTATGTCGAAGAAAGGGGAACTCTCCGGCCCTGTATGATTATCGGGGCTAAATAAAAACACCAAAAAAAAAACGAACCCCCGCCTTGATCCGAACGTTTTTTCCCCCACGGGGTGCAAAAAAAATTTTCCAAGCTGGAATTAAAGCGGACTTCCAAAAATTTATTCGTTCCTGGGGAAGGGGACAATGAAGACCCCTTTAAAACCCGAAGGCACTTCGAATATCCTCAAGCCATTCGGGCCTTGCCCGCAGGGGGTTCGGGCGGGTCCGGGCAAACCCGCACCATCCCCCTGCCACCCGAGGGCCGGGCCAGCCAAATTACCCCTCCACGCTCCAGTGACGTGCTTCCGCACCATGCCCGATTTTTGGGGTTGTTTGCCCCGTTTAGAGTGTTAGAAAGTCCTTCTGATTACCCGGAAACAGTCCTTCCACTACTTTTTTCCCGACCTTTTTCCCATTTTTTTCTGGGCCCCGACCGCCGCCCCTCTCTGACCACGAATCCTGCCGCCTGCCCTGACCTCCTGCCTGCCCCACAACGCCAGGGTTCCCATTTTGTACCTCCAGTACACCCCGACCACCACGAACAAGTCACGTCAGGGTAAACGACCTTTTGCCCAGCCGCAAACAATTCCCCTCCTCTTTGCGGCGGGCTCTGGTGAAAACCGGGGGCTATTTAAAACTCCACCCCCCGGCGGATTAACTATCACGCTTTCGATGGTCCGCAATCCACCGAACCCTTACATAGGATAATAAAAAGGGGGGTTTTGCACCTATAAAATACAAAAGCAATTTCAGCAAATTTCTGTATCCAATGTAAGTATAAGGTGGGGTTTTGAAACCAAAATGGGCCTGCGCCAAAGGAAAAAAACCTAATTAAATTGTGTACGGATAATAAAAGGTGGGTTTGCACCTATAAAATACAACAGCAATTACTAGCAAATTTCTGTATCCTAATGTAAGTATAAGGTGGGTCTTTGAACCAAAATGGCCTGCGCCAAAGTGAAAAAAACCTAATTAAATTGTGTACGGATAATAAAAGGTGGGTTTTGCACCTATGAAATACAACAGCAATTACTAGCAAATTTCTGTATCGTAATATAAGTACAAGATGGGTCTTTGAACAAAACTGGGCTGCACCAAAGTGAAAAAAACCTAATTAAATTGTGTACGGATAATAAAAGGTGGTTTTTGCACCAATGAAATACACCTGCAGTGACTAGAAAAGTTCTGTATCCTAATGTAAGTACAAGTTGGGTCTTTGAACAAAACTGGGCTGCACAAAATACAAGGTACTATTTCAGCAAAAACTGGCCAAAAACTGGAAAAAAAAAGCCATTTCAATGTAGGTTCAAAGCAGTCTGGGCTGCACAATATAAACTCTCCTTTCAAAAGCCTGCCTGTCTGCCTGTGTTCGCCCGCACCCCTACCCTCCACCCCCGCGGCTGTACAGCGCTAGATGCTTCTTTAAAAGTCTCAGCCTAACTAACTAATAACTGAAATTCTCTAATCTACCTATGTTCTAATGTTCACAGCTAAAAGCATAGTTGTCTGTGAACAAAGAGGACTGTGTCGCTGAGCTGTATTGAGGAGAAAGCTAACACACGTCCTGCTCTTATGAAACACAGTGACACACTGATGCTGAACAGGAAGGGCTGTTCTATGTAAAACAAGGTCATGTGATTTTTCCAGCCAATGACAACCATACACATCACAGTCATGACGTTCGCACATCCAGCACACCCTGCTCTATGCTCTAAGCTGATTTGCTGGCCGTCAAAATGACAGGAAGCGCTGAAAATGGCGCGATAGTAATAGATTATGCGCAGATTCTCACCTAAATTATTGCGTGATTGGAAAATTCCGATCAACCTAAAAATCGTACCGATTTCAACTTTGTCGATTTTAATCGCTCAACACTAAAATGGACTCAAACATAAAAAAATTTGTTTAAAAAATAGTGAACACATTGAATCAAAAAATGTTTCAAAGATTCTGTATAGTGACTGTCACAAAACCAAACAAGAGCAGTGAGGGCCAAATCATGAGGGATTAAAGTGTAGAGTTATTCCACCTCTGCAGAAATCCACATAACGTCTGGTTCCCATGATATTGAAGAAAATATAGAAAGAACATGTTTCATGTATTTAAAAAAACCTGGAACCATATGAATCAAGGGTTGTAATAAGACATTCACCCAGACACTGAGATTCTCATTGAGAGAACCGATACCCCAAACATTCGGGTGAAGTGGGGGAGGAAAAGTTTTTTTATGAGTTTTGGGAAATGAATGGAAAATAGGGTAATTCATTTTTGGAACAGAATAACCTCTTCATGTGAATTTCAGATTGTTTTCTTGTGACACATTGTACTTTAAGTTAGCAATTAATTTATGTTGAAACAATCCTTGTTTATTTGTGAAAAATATCAAGATATTGTGACATTTTGGAGAAATTTTCCATTTTCAAAGCTTAAAAAATTCTGCGTGTAGGACAAATTAGTAAATAACGAACATCTACCATAAGTCTACTTTACATGGGTATAATTTTTTAAACAATCTCATAATTTTTTAGGAGATTAGGAGGCTCTTAAATTTTGGAGCAAATTTTAACATTTTCAAGAAACTTTGTAACACAGATTTTTTTAAGGACCAGTCCAATTCTGATATGGCTTTGAGGGGCCCTTATGTTAGTCAGCCAAATAAATGACTCCAAGGTATTCAAAACAACACTTAGAAAGTGTTTAACCTTTTAGGTGTTTCACAGAAATTACAGTAAAGAAGAGGTGAAATTTCTAAACTTCACTTTTCTTGCAGATTTTCAATTTTTATCCATTATTCACTTGAACGCGGCAGATGATAACAGGGAAATGCAACTCAATATTGATTCCCCAGTTTATGCCGTTTTTAGAGATAACCCATATGTGCATTTTTTGACTCAACCACAAGTCTCAGAGTAGGAGAAGCACCTACTGGATTTTGGTGTCTCATTCTCATATATTGTAGGCACCATTCCAGGTTTGCAGACATCCTAAGGTGCTAACATTTAATAAACTCCCCTAAAAAGACCTAGTTTGGAAAACTACACCCTTAAGGAATATATCCAGGGGTGCAGTGAGTATATCTACGACACAAGTGTTAGACAAATTTTGTAAACATTAGGCTGTGAAAATACCAAATTTTATTTATTTCTAATAATCTACAGTTTCAGATGAAAATGTTTAATTTTTGCAAGGAATCCTGGAAAAAAGCACCCCAAAATTTATTACACTATTTCTTTCAAGTTCGGTAATACCCTTCATGTGGGTGTAAACTTATGATTGGGTGCATGGCAGGGCGTACAACGGAGGGAGCGCTATTTGGCTTTTGGAACGCAGATTATATTGGGTGCCATGTCGAATTTGCAAAACTCCCAAAGTACCAGAATAGATGAAACCTTCCAGAAGTCACCCATTTTTGGATTCAACACCCATTAGGGATCTCATCTACGGGTGTATTGTGCAATTTGGGCACACAGGTGTTCCACATTTTTTTTAGCTTAGGGCCATGAAAATAAAAACATCTGCAGTTCCACCATTGTTGTTTGGGTTTCATTTTTACAGCATTCAGTATAAGTGACAGGATAACTTTACTATGTGGGTTGGTACAATTGCAATGATATAAATTTTATATAGTTTTTTTATGTTTTGCTACTTTTACACAATAGAAATGGATTTGTAAAAAATAGCATTTTTACGTTGTCATTTTCTGACAGCCATAACTGGTATCATTCTTGGGGGACACATGTATTTTATTTGCGGGACATAGTAATTTTTTTATTGGTACCACTTGCGCATTTATATGACTTTTCACCGTACGGGTAGAGTGACATGACAGATTTATAGGATAGGTCGTTATGTATGCAGTGATACAAAATATGTGAACTTGTTTTATTTTGGATTTTTTGGGGGTAATTTATTTATTTTTTTTACACTTTTACTTCTTATTTATTTATTTTTTTCTTTCACTTGTTACACTATAGCACTATACTCATCGATCATTAGATCGCTGGTATAACTCAGTTGGGCAGAGCCTGGCAGCATGACATCACAGACAACCTGGAGGTCACTGGTCTGACCCCTGGGTTGCAGTCGCAACCACTGGAACCGCACAATTTCATTGCTGGGGTTCCAGTGGAGGACAGAGACAGCTTTCTCTCCGCTGCTGCAATTGCTATTCGTGGCAGCTGAGGGGATAAACCGCCGGGAATGGACTTATCTCCACTTCCGTTGGCAAATGCAGGAGCCTGGGTGTTAATCAGCGCCGGGTTCCTGCAACGATCGTACTGACCCACAGAATACAGTTAAAATGTCAATTAAACTGTTAAACTCCAGCAAAAGCTAAACCCAAATGTTAAAATTGCTTCTTTTTCCAGTTCACCCCATAAATATTTTTTTGGGGTGGGAAACAATGAGGAGAAGATACTTTGGCTGTATAGCTTATTTTTCTTCTTTTCCGCAGCCTGGCCCCATTTCAAATGAATTTTCTTCTATTGGACAATTCCTTTAAGTAGAAATAATTTTCTGTTGTGTGCTACACTGCAGACTTCCAACATGCCAAGCCAGGAACCTGTTGTTAAAAAATGTGGTCCACAGTTGTTGTCCAGGAGTAGGAGGGCCCAAGCTAAAGGGATCAATGGGATCAGTGTATGTGGTATGCTCCTATCCCATCCTCATAAAAGTGTTGGACAAGCCTGTTATATTTTTCTCATCTGTGCTATAGTTCCAGTAGTTCTGCTCTGCCATCATTTCTGTCATGGGGTCTGGTATTTTATCAGACAAAATAGTGATGTGCTATTTCTTGATGGAATCTGATGAAATCTGTAACAAAGGATCCTTTGATGCAGATGTGAACACCTTCTTACATGTTGAGAAACTGTCACTTTTGGCAAAAGGCTGAAATTATGTAAGGGGCCTGAGTAGGCAAATTTCCAAAAAATTCATTCCCGTGTTCGCCAAATTTTTTTTTCAGCAAATTCTTTTAAACCCGAATTTATTGTGGGAATCGGTTTAAAAAAAACTATTTCCTGTCTGCAGAGAGCCCGAAAGGGTGTTGTAGAAATTGGCCATGCTAAAATATGCATAGGAAGGGGGTTTGGTCTTAAATTTTTTTGCTGTGTTTTAGTATGACAGAAATGCAAGCTTCACACTTCACTTCTCTGGGGAGTTACATTGGGAAACGACCAAATAAATGAAGTGGGAACGCAGCCTACAAAGAAAATGTAAACGCCAGCTTGGGAAAAAACCGAGCTGAGGCCAAGATCCACAATGCATCAAAGAGCGACTTCTTTTTTCATCAAATTTCCCCAGATTTGACAAAAAACCCGTTTTTTAAAACGCGATACAGTAGAGCCCCCCCCGAAAGAGTGAGAGGGGCGGCAGTTATTTTTCCCTTAGCAGATCAGTTGCCTTCCTTTCATCCGTCTGCCCTTTCAATCGGTCAAAAATTTCCCAAGATTTAAAACCAAAAAAAAGGAGGGTTGCCAAAACAGAGATGACCCAAAAAAAGGGGGATATTTGGGGGGTGTTTTGTGTTTTTACCCCCCCCCTTTCTTTTGGGTCCTAAAAAAAAGAAATTGATTGTTGTGGAAGGGAGGGAAATGAAGGTTGGTGGGAAGGTGGCGCAAAATCATTTAAAATGGAAAAGGGGGTGTGGGGTGGGGAAAAAAGTGCCAAGAGTGCCAAGAAAAAGAAGGTAGGGAGTGAAGAAATAGGGGGTACCTTTTTTGAGGCTAACTGATATATTGATGGTGAGCTTTCGAAGAACTAGCTCCCTTCTTCAGCATGTGATATACAAGAAATGAAAAATTTCCCGGCTTTTTATACAAAAGACATGGACCCTTTAAGGACTTAGAATTCTTTTAAAATAACAAAATGCAATATAAGCAAACAAGTCATTTACAACAGGTCAAACATTTAACTATCTGGAAACTTGTGAGGCATGACAGAGGGGTCAGTAAATCTGCCGTCTATCTCACAGCCATCACGTGTAATTTGTGGCCATCACAGTTCACATATAGTTTGACATAAAGCTAGCATGGATATTTAACCCATTTTGCAGAGTATGAAATTTTTGCATTAATTTAAATTCCCATTCCTTTCTCTCCCTCTGCGTCTTAAAGTGTCCCATTAAAACCACAATCTTCAGATCTTCAATACAGTGGTCCTCTCTGGAGAAGTGTTGTGCCACTGGCAGATCAGTTCTACTGTTATTAATAGTGAATCTGTGGGAGTTCATGCGCTGGCTGAGTCTCTGCCCTGTTTCCCCCACATAAAGGCCTGTGGTCGGGCATTGCGCACACATAATCAGATACACCACATTGCTAGACCTGCAGGAAAATGTCCCCCTAATTCTGTGCACCTGCTGGGACTGTGGGACAGGTACACTGTCAGCATATATAAAAAGCATGTATAAAAAGCCTGTGAATTTTCAATTTCTTGTATATCATCATGTCTGAAGAAGGGAGCTAGTTCTCTCGAAAGCTCACCATCAAATATACTCAGTTAGCCTCTAAAAGGTATCGCCTGATTTCTTCACTCTTCTACTACTTTCTATGGCTAACACGGTACAACATTATACTACTAGGTTGAGAAGGTGGCAGCAACATCAGTAGACCACAGAGTGGCACAATGACAGAGTGTGGAGGTGGCAGCAACATCAGTAGGCCACAGAGTGGCACAATGACAGAGTGTGGAGGTGGCAGCAACATCACTAGACCACAGAGTGGCAAATGACAGGTTGAGAAGGTGGCAGCAACATCAGTAGGCCACAGAGTGGCACAATGACAAAGTGTGGAAGCGGGTGGCAATACCAGTCCCTGGTAAAGATGATTGGTGGCAGATGGAGCAGTTGGCAGCAGATATGTGGCATCAGGCGAGTGGCAGCATCAGAATAGTAGCTGAGGCAGGTAGCCAGAAAAATCCAGACTCATTTCTCAAAGTTTTGGGGAGGCGTCATGGCTTATCTAATCTGATGCATAAGACATTTGTGTGTGGAAATCCTGGCCAATCCACGCCTGATTCATCTTGACAAAGGTCAGTCTCTCCACATTTCGGGTGGACAAGCGGGTTCTCCTTGGGGTAACGATGGCCCCCGCCGCACTGAATACCCGCTCCGATGCCACACTACTGGCCGGGCAGGACAGCTTCTTCAGTGCAAACTCGGCAAGTTGCGGTCACACATCAAGTTTGGCTGCCCAGTAGTCCAGCGGATCTTCTTCCCGGGGTGGCAGAGTGCTTTTCCAAGTGGGCCCCACATTTACGGGGTTCATGGTCTTTTTCAAGTCCTGCTGCTGTTAGTGAGTTACTCCCCATCACTAGGCGGGTTGAAGGAAGTGCTCATCAACGACTCCAGACTCATGCTGCTGCTGATGGAGCTGCTACTGCTCCTACCCCCCCCCCCCCACCTCGCCACAGCAGCCGTGGCAGTGGAACGTGAGCGATGAGGAACCCCCCGGTTAGACCTGCCAGGGGTTGGACGATGGCGCACATAGGCAGCGGCCAACTGACTACATAGGATTTCTCTATAGTACGCGAGTTTCTCCTCCCTCTAGGCAGGTGGTAAAAAGGCACCCATTTTGGACTCTGCTGAATGGTGACTAGAGATGGGCGAATCGATTCTAATGAAGTGGAATTCGTTTAGAATTTCAGGAAAACTTTTAATTCTGAACGAAGTCGAAGTTTGGGGTGGGTTCGCGGGAACGAAGCGTTTTTTATTTGATAAAATGGCTGCAAGCACATGGCGTTACATGGGGAAAGAACTCTGGGAGGAAGAAAGGAGTAGCCTAAATGAAGCCAATCAGAGACCGGCGGAATTCTGTGACGTCACCGCACTATATAAGTCCGGACGCGACGTGGCAGTTTCACACTCTTCTCTTTTGTGCCGTGTTGTAGCTACTGCGCTCCCGGGAGCTGAGATCTCACATAAAAGAAAGAACTTTTTACAACGATTTTTTTGGGGGGTGTCACAGCTTTTCTCAGAGATGCTTCTCTTACGTTCTAATTTTGATGTTGTGGGGTATTGGAATTGAAGTCCAGTGTGCATCCAATTCAACTGCATATACATTTTAATGCTATCTGCTCAGTTCTGGAGCAACATTGAATATCCAAGGGGTTTTCTAAGCCTGTTGTTGCTATTGTATTCAGTTAAAGAAACAGCGTTTTTTCAATCCAAGTACCAGTTAATTTTTGGCTGCTCATTTCTTTTGCGCAATTCATATCCAAAGGCTACTTAAGCGTGTTTGCTTTATTGTAGTCAGTAAAAGAAAGGGTTTTTTAAACGGCAAAGAAAAAATTTTCCTGTAGCAAAAATTCATATCCAAAGGGTTTAAATTTAAGCGTTTTTTTGCGTTTTAGTCAGTAAAATAAAAGTTTTTTTAAACCCCACTTTAGCTTTTAAATTTTTTGGCAGCTCTTTTTCTTTTGCGCAATTTAGACCCAAAGCAAAAATTTAAGCGTTTTTCTGTTTTGGTAGTCATTTAAAATACAAAATCTTTTTTTAAAAAACCCCACATAGTTTTTAATTTTGGCACCCTATTTTTTTTGCCCCAATTTAGATCCAAGGGTTAATTAAGCTTTTTTGCTTTTTGTGGGTCAGTAAAATACACGTCTTTTTTTAAAACGCCACAGAGTGTTAATTTTGGGGCAGTCTTTTTTTTTGCGAAAGGTTTATACCCAAAGGGGTTTTCCCAAAACCTGTTTAGTGGGTTTCTTTGGAGTCAAAAAAGGGTGTGTATTTTTATTTACAGATATCTTCATTAACAGATTCTGAAAAAAATTTTTTGAAAAAAAACAGTATTTTAGACAGAGGGGTTTGGCGGGCCCTTTTCCCCTGCGAGGGGGCCCAGGCAAAAACTTTTCCCTGGAGCGGGAAAAGGTCGCAGCCGCAAGGGGGACGTCGCACGGGGGTGACTGGGTGAGGCAGAACTGCCGGGTGTAAATTAGGGGGCCCGTGGTTTGACCACCCAACCCAAGGGTTTTGATTGGTTGACTAGGTAATCCATTCCCCCCGATAAATTTGAAAACCCCACCCCAAAGAGTGGTGGGGAACTTTCTACAAAACCCCTTTAGTTGACATGGCCCGGGAGCGGGTCAGCGGCCCTCACCTGCCCTAACCCGCCTCTGCCCCCCACCCGGGTTTCCCCTCGGGGCAGGATTACTATGTGGTTTGGGTTTCGGGCCCCATTTATACGCGGGGGATGAATTTTTGGGAGGAGGACAGTCAGCGCTATTTTGGGCTGAAAAGAAAGGGGGCCCCTTTTTTCCCCTGTTTTCTTGCAGTAGGCGGAAAAATTTAAGATGTGGAGAGTGGCTTTGGGAGGTATGTTTGGGGGGGGTCACCCTTCTGCTTAGCAAGCCCGGTGATGAGGACAGAAAGGGAAGACAAAAAAAAAATCGATGAGGGTTTGTAGCCGACTGCATTTGGGACCCGGGGGTTGAAGAAAGGGCTTCATATCGTCAGGAAAAGGAGGGTGTCGTTTGCGCGTAGGCAGCGGCGCACCCAGCAAGGGGGGGTTTATTGGGGGCCGTGGGGTCAGCGGGGTTTAGCAGCAGTGCGAGGTCGGGACCAAGCGGCCAGGGGGTAAAAAAACCCGCTTCGCGGGTCCAAGAAAGTAGCGTAAAGGGGGTCACGAGGGGCGCGGCGGAAATTTTAGTCACTCAGTGCGGAGGGGTTGGTGGTAAAACCCAGCTACTCGAGGTTTTGTGGCGTTCTTTGCAAACGACCCCGGAGGGGGAAATTTATGGGTATATTTTAGAATCTGGGGGGACCACGGCCTGCGTCAACACTGAGCGTCCCCAATCTGGGGGCCCGGGGGAGAAAGTTGCTCATTTGGTGGGGGTCCTTTCCTTTGCCGCCGCCGCGGCGGGCCCGGGGGGCACGCATGCCTTTGAAAGCCAGTAAAGGGCCCCCCAACCACCTTGCAAAAGGGAGCTGTTTCTCTTTGCCATCATCCCCCAGTCCGGGAACGCCCTGCCCCTCGTTTACTCAGGCCCCAAGCGCGTTCTTTGGGGGATTGAAAAGAGAAATCAGTATGACCAAAACATCCTAAGGTGAGGAAGATGGACGTGCCCCGGGCCCAAGTTTTGGGTTTTACTCCGTCTCTCCCTTTCCCAAAGGGGGGACTCTGCCCCGGTTCGGGAGAATTAAGGGCCTGTCCCAAAAGTGGGGTTGGGGTTCAAAGCCAAAATTTTCCTTTCCCCCAAAAAAGGGCAGTCCCCAGAAATTCAAAAATTTGTTGAAAAAAAGGTTTGGGGCCAGTCCTTGAGTTATCGGTTTTTTAAAGGTGCAGGGGCCGCCGCAAAAGTGTGGGCTGTAACTACTGTCGGGGCCCAAGTACTGTCCTTTAAAAAGCCCACGGGGTTTTAATTTTGCCCCTCCCCAACCACACCAAAAACTTGGCCCAGGGACCCCCGCTTTCCCCTCACGTTGTCAAACTAATGCCCCTGCCCCCAATTTTCCGCCCCCCTCCTCCACCCCACCATTTTTTTTTCGCCCCCAAACAAGTATTTGCCCCTTTAAACCCACATGTTTTAGGGCCCGGGGTCAGCAGTTTACCCTGGCTTGCCTCGGCGAACAAGTCCCCACAGGGGGGGAAAAATGCTCGCCTCATGTAGCAAAAAAATTTGGATGAGTGGCTTTCTCCGCCCCCAACTGAAAAATGGGAACCCATGGTGAGGCCCAATGGGAGGAAAGGAGGAGGGTGGTCCATGTGCCCGGGCTTTGGGCGGGGGTTTTCAATCGGGGTTTTTAAAAAGGGTTTCCCTTTTGGGGGGGTTCTTTCCCCCAAATTTCAAAAGTTCTAAAAAGGGCCCGGGGGAAACTTTTGCATCCCTTTCTCCCCATTCCTAAAAACCCGGCCCTTTACCCTCCTAAAGTTGCGGGGCAAAAAGGGCCCCCCCCAAAACAAAGCTGATATGCGTTGTTTCCCCCGTTGGAATTCCGGGCCTTGCAATGTTGGCCCAAAACTGTATAAACCCGGGAAAAAAAGCCAGATGACCCGAAAAGCCCCATGGCAGTAAAACAGTGGGGGATGGGGGCAGGGAGTCCCTCAGGGGTTAAATTGTGCGATGGCCCCCCGGCATGTTTGATTTCCCTGGTTAGTGACAGCCGAATGTCACCCCCGGGGCAGAGGGGATTTTCGGGGTCCCACCCTTTTGGGGCCCCTTAACTACGGTAAAAAATTTGGGAGCCTTTTTCCCAGCTGCTAAAGGGGAAGGAAAAAATTCAAATACTATAGAAAAATCCTCCAAAAGTCATTTGGGCCCGCTGCCTATGGGCGGCATTGCCCCTTTCCTCTGACATGGTCCCCGGGGGGGGTTCCTCACCTCACAAACCACTCCCGCGGCGCTGGGGGAAAGGTGGGAGGGTAGGGGGTGTACCGCTCCATGGCAATAACCTAAGTTGGAGTCGTGATGAGGGTTTCCCTTCCCCCGCCTAGTGAGGGGGCCCATCGCAGCAGCAGGACCTGGAGCTGACTCTGAACCAAAGGTGGGTGGGCCCACTTGGAAAAGCACTTCCTTTTTCCCCCCTAGTTAGAAGATCCCCTGGACTACTGGGCAGCCAAATTTGGGTTTTGGGGCCCCAACTTTCCGAGTTTTCGTGGTGAAGCGGGCCCGCCCGGCCAGTAGTGTGGGGAAACGAGGGGGGGGTGTTTTTGTGCGGCGGAGGCCTTTTGTTTCCCCCAAAGGGGAACCCGTTGTCCACGGGAAATGTGGAACGGGCTGGGCCTTTGTCAAGATGAATCGGCGTGGTTTGGCCGGATTTCCATACCCCCAATGCCTTAGGGTCGATTACATCAGCCATCCTGTGATGACGAAACGTCGGCCATCGGCATTGGGTGATAGTCGATATCGTCAATTATAAGACGATTTCGGTTTTTCGATAAATTTGATTATCGCCGGGTGACCATTAAAACTCTTTTGGGAGGGAAGAACACCTTTTTTTACACCCAAACCCGGGCTGGAGAAGTGGGAAATTTAAAAACCACAAAAGTTAAAATGGGAACACACTTATGTTATAAAAAATCACAGAAAAAAAAATCACAGACCTTCACTATCCCTGTACCACAGATGGGCCCTTTTTAAACCCGCAAGACCCACAAATTAAAATGTGCCCAAACGTATGATTTGAACCACCATTTTTTTCTTTAAATGGGGCATTGATTATCCTGTCCCGGGCCACAGCTTGAGCCCCCAACCGCATGACCCCAGATTTAAAAAGTGCCGGAAAAAAAAGTCTTTTAACCACCATTTTTGTTGAACTGGACATGACATACCTGCCTGGAAAGCAGTATGACCCTTAAACCTGTCGCCCAAGATTAAAAAATCCGGAAAAAGGGGTCTTTCAACCCCCAAAATTTGGGTTTAACTGGACTTGACTTACCCCCCTGGGCCACAGATAACCTAAACCTGATGACCCCCCGATTTAAAAAATGCCGGAAAAGGGTCTTTAACACCATTTTGTTGAATGGGCTTGATAACCCGTCCGGGACTGCATATGACCCTTAAAACTGTCCGACCCACAATTAAAAAGTGCCTAAAAGGATCTTTTCAACCCCTTTAGTTGAACTGGACATTGATATACCTGTCCTGGGCCAAGAAGAGCCCCAAACCTGCATGACCCCCCGATTAAAAAGTGCCCGGAAAAAGAAATCTTTCAACCCCCATTTTTGTTGAAAATGGACATTGGACTATACCCTTCCGGACCGCAGTATACCATTAAACCTGTTGACCCCTAGATTAATAATGCTGGAAAAAAAATCTGGAACCACCTTTTTATTGAACTGGGCATTAACTATACCCGTCCTGTTTTAACAATGGCCCCAAAACCCGCATACCTCCGATTAAAAAGTGCCTGAAAAAGGGGTCTTTGAACCACCCTTTATTGAACGGACATTTATTACCTGTCCCGGGGCCCCACTGAGCCCCAAACCTGCAGACCCCCCAATTTAAAAAGTGCCGGAAAAAAAAAGACTTTTTAACACCATTTTAGTTTAAAATGGACATTGACTATACCCCGTCCCGGACGCAGTTACCCCTTTAAAAGTGACCCCCTGATTAAAAGGCCGGGAAAAAGGAGTTTGTAAATCACCATTTTAGGGGTAACTGGACATTGATTTACGTCCTGGATGCAGTATGCCCCTTAAACCCGTCTGACCCCCAGATTTAAAAAATGCCTGAAAAAAGGTCTTTGAACCCCCTTTTGTTGAAATGGACATAATATACTGTCCCGGCAACAGCATACCCCAAAAAACCTGCATGACCTCCAGATTAAAAAGTGCCTGAAAATGGAGTCTTTTAACCCCCATTTTAA
>JAODAL010033466.1:0-45533 GCA_025379985.1 Phyllomedusa bahiana
GGGCCAAAAAATGGTTTCAAGTCCCCCCCGGGCTTAAACAGGATCTCTTTGGGTGGGGCCTACCCCTATTATCTCTACCTGGGAAATTCAGCCCTCTCACTTGCCAAAGGGCCCTCCAAAATGCAAGAAAATATAAATAAATAAAAAAATAAAAAAATAAAAAAAAGCAACCACCCAAAAGCTAGGGCTTTAATATAACAGCCTTGGAGGGGGGGCAGGAAACCAAAATTGGAGGTTATCTACTTCTCCATGTATTTAAAAGAAAAGTGCCCATATTATCTCTCACTGTTTTGGAAAACAGGGAAGAGGTCTGAAGTTGACCCAGGTGAGAATAATAGGGAGTAGGGGACCACCCAACTGAATCCCGTTGTAAGCCGGGGGTGCTTGAGAATTTTTTGGCCAAAAAACGGGGCCCCCAAAGAACCAAAGTTTTTTTTATATTTAGATAGCATAAAATGCTCCTTTGGGATTTTCCAGTTTTTTTTTTTGCCTTTTTTTGCAGGGGGTGTGCCAACTGGTTTGGACGTGGCCCCATAAAATGTCCCAGTCATGCCAGTGGCCCCCCAGGGGGTCCCAGTGTTTTTTTCAGAAATGTATTTTGGGGCGGACTATCATTGTATTTTGGCACATTTTTGCTTTTAAACTATAAAGGGAAGTAAAACCCCTCCTTTTTGGGTTTTTCCTGCCCCGCCCACCTCCCAGGCTGTTTTTAATGCACTATGCTTTAAAAAGAGGTTTGGGGGTTTTTTTTATTTGCTCTGCATTTTGGGGGCCCTTTTGGCCAGTAGGGGTCTGAAGTTGACCCCGGGAGAGATAAATGGAGGGGCCCACCCAACGGGGAATCCCGTTGAACCCGGGGAGGGGCTTGAGAATTTTTTTGGAAAAAAACACGGCCCCAAGAATCTCAAAGTTTTTTCATATATTGTAGATAGCATAAAATGCTCCTTTGTAGACTTCCATGTGTTTTTTTGCCCTTTTTGCAGATGTCTATGTCGTCCCACCAAAAGAAAATAAAAAAGCCCTTAAAGGTTTATGTAGGCAGAAAAATAAAAACATTATGATTCTTGGAAAGCAGGGAGCAAAGAACAACAAATGTGACATAAACAAATATCCATATGGCGTCAAGGGGTTAACAAGGTGTGTAAATATATACAGCACCTTCAGGCAGGGAGAGGAACTACAAGCTGCTAGCAGGTAATGAATGCCACTTACTGCTCAAATAATTCTCTCCAATACACACTGAACAATAAAGCTTCCTAAACCAGAAGGAATCATTTCTTTGTGATCCTTATTCCACATCTTTAAGATGTTTAAGTGAATAGAGAATTTACACAACTGAATTTCCGTGCAAACATTCTAACACAAAGCTCATAAAATTACATTTATGTCCTCTTCAAGGCTGCTCCACTGTCAAGTCATCAACAAAAAGCAGATGGTATCATTTGCATGGTAATTAGGAAAAACACATTTTTTTTTTCCAAAAAAAGGCTTTGGAATCAACAGTGTAATGTGTTTTGTAATAAATCTTGGTGGGTAAATGGGAAAAAATTTTTTTTCAGCAAATCTGCAGCTCCACCTCTTAAGGGGGGGATTTGTATGCAAAATTGTATAACAGTTGCAAATTTGACAAATGTTATTTTGATGAATAACTAAATATGAATACATTACATTATGCTCTGTCTTGTGCATTCATGGTCAAAAAAGGTGTTTGTTTCATATTCTATGATTTCATGCATTACAGAAAATGGATTTTTTTGAAAAAAATTGTAAGGAATTTCACGTTTTGAAAAATGTTGTATGTTGGACAAAATTTTAATAAAAAAAAACCATAATAAAAGGAGCTATCCCATCAAAGCATATAGAACATAAGGATACTGAAAGGGAATAGGGTACTACAGGACACATGTACTATATCCCAAACTTAGAAACCCAAAAACAAAAGTACTAAAATTTTCTTTGTTGATCTGCTATCCATCCATAACCTCAATTCTTAACCCCTGGCTCAAAAAATGATTACACCCAGGTAAAATTGACAAATTTGCCCAAAGTGTCAATATTTTTTTGTGGCCACATTGTTTTTCCAGAAAGCATTAAAAACCTTGGGTATGAAGTGCCCAAACTTCACGATTGCAGCCACTGGAATGCTCTTCTGCCCTCCGAGACATCACAGAGTGGGGGATATAGAAATTTTTCATTCCCCACCTTCCCTTTGAGGGGCCGCCCCCCAAGTGCCAATAAAGGTTTGATCTGAAGACATACTTGGCCACCAGCACCTTTACCCCCATTGAAATATAGCTCCCCCCAGCTGGCAGCACTCTGCACCCCAACAATACAACCCCCCACCGTTGAAGTAGGCAAGTAACACTTGGTTTTTTTATGTTTCAACCTGGGCTGCCCCACCCCACGTTATTTTCACAGACCCAGGACATGTTTAAATCCATGTCCCTTGATGTTTTCTCAGGAAACTGTTTGTAGGCTTTCTTGTAAACATCCTTAAATGAGGTTCCTTCGGGGGCGACATTAAACAGACCAATTGATCAGTGTGCGGAGTAGGTTTTAGCACCAAAAAGGAACCCTACCTCTTTAAAACCTCACAGAAGCAGCGAACTCATATGTTTTATTTTTAAAAGACAATCTTGGATATAGCACGACACATGACCAAACTTCTTTTTGGGGACCATGGAAGGCCTTTTTGGGGGGAACCTGTCCTTAAGTTTTTTACACCTCTTTTTTAAAGTGCTTAATACTTTTTTTCCTTTTCATTTCATATTTTACACATAATTTAATTTAAGAATCTATGGGTTTGATTTATTTTCCCTGTGGGTTTTCATGTGTTGTTACCAACATATAGAATTTTTGTCAATAGAACCTTTGGAAATATATTTACTTAGAAAACTGTTGACAGTTCAATGCTTATTTCACCAGTTGCATTTAACATATATATACAGTTGAAACCGGAAGTTTACATATACTATAAAAAAAAGACACAAAAATTTTTTCCACTATCTGACATGAATCAGAATAAACCTTACCCTTTTAGGTCCAAATTTTGGATTACCAAGATTATTTTATTTGCCAAATCCGAAAAATGAGAAATTTTTTTAAGGGATTTTTATTACTTTCTGCAAATCAAAGGTTTACATACACTTCATTGTATTTGAAAGCATTGCCCTTAAACTGTATGACTTGGGTAAAATGTTTTGGATATCCTTCCACAAGCTTCTCACAATAGTTGGTAGGAATTTTGACCCATTCTTCCTGACAGAAATGGTGTAACTGAGCCATGTTTGTAGGTTGCCTTGCTCACACCTGCCTTTTCAGCAATTCCCATAAGTTTGTGATTGCCACTCCACAACATTGACTTGGTTATCCTTAAGCCACTTTGTAACCAGGTTGGCAGTATGCTTCGGGTCATTGTCCATTTGGAAGACCCATTTCCACCCTAGGTTTAACTTCCTGGCTTATGTCTTGAAATTTTGCTTCAGTATTGCCACATAAACGTCTTTCCTCATGATGCCATCTATTTTGTGACATGCACCAGTCCCTCCTGGAGCAAAATCACCCCACAACATGATGCTGCCACCCCCGTGTTTCACAGTTGGGATGGTGTTCTTATGCATCCAAGCTTCTCCCTTCCTCCTCCAAATGTAACAATGGTCAAACAGTTAAATTTTAGTTTTGTCAGACCACAGAACATGTCTCCAAAAATGTATGTCGTCGTTTCTGTGTGCATTTGCAAACATTAATCTGGATTTTATATGTTTCTTTTGGAGTAATGGCTTCTTCCTGGCAGAGTGGCCTTTCAGCTCATGTTGATACGGTACTCGTTTCACTGTAGATAATGACACAATCTTACCAGCTTCCGCCAGTATCTTCACAACGTCTTTTGCTTTTATTCTTGGGTTGATATGCACATGTCGGACCATAGCACGTTTATCTCTGAGACATAGAACCCGTCTTTCTTCACGAGCGGTATGATGGCTGGACATTCCCATCTTGTTTGTACTTGCGTATAATTGTTTGTACAGATGAACGAGGCACCTTCAGGTATCTGGAAACTGCACCAATGAATGATTCAAACTTGTGCAAGTCCACAATTCTCTTCTTGATATCTTGGCTGATTTCTTTAGACTTTCCTATGATGTTACACACAGAAGCAGAGTGTTTCTGGTGTGCATAAAAAAATACATCCACAGGAGTGTCTCAAATTAACTCAGATGTTGCCAATAAACCTATCAGAAGCTTTCAAAGACAAGACATCATCATATGGGCTGTCCCAAATTGTTTAAAGGCATAGTAATCCTAGTGGATGTTAACTTTTGACTTTGCAGAAAGTAATAAAATTGAATTAAAAAATTATTTCTCTCTCATTATTCTGACATTTGGCAAATAGAAATAATTTTGGTAATCCTAATTAACGTAAAATGGGTAAGGTTTAGTCCGATTTCATGTCAGTGAGAAAAAAAATGTATATGTGTCTTATTATAGTGTATGTAAACGTATTTTTTCAACTATATATATATTTGATATACCGTATATACTCGAGTATAAGCCGAGTTTTTCAGCACAAAAAATGTGCAGAAAAATCTCCCCTCGGCTTATACTCGAGTCACTGTCGGCGCTCGGGTGCTGCGATGGCTCGTGCGCCGACAGGAACGCTTCAGTTATATGCGGCTCCTCAGGGAGCGCATATAACTTATTGCCGAGTGAGCGCACAGTGTCCGGGCGCTGCGCTGGCCCGGGCACTGTCCGCGATCCCTTCACCTATATGCGATTCCTCCGGAGCGCACACAGGTGAAGAGATACCACTGCGGGGCAGAGAGCGAGCGCTCCGTGCTCCGCAGAGGACTCCGGGCAGTCGCAGACTCGCAGCTGTCCGGAGTTTCCGGCACAGGCAGCGTGTGTCATCACGCTGCGTGCGCGGCCTGATGACGTCACCCGCCTGTGCCGGCAAGAAGACAGAGCAGAGCGCCCGGGAGACGGAGCAGCGGGGATCCAGGTAAGTGATTGTTTTTTTTATTTTGCCTATTATTGCCTACAGCCTGCCTATACCTGCCTACAGCTGGCCCTATACTTGTCCTATACCTGCTCTATACCTGCCTACAGCTGCCTATACCTGCCTACAGCTGGCCCTATACCTGCCCTATACCTGCCTACAGCTGCCTATACCTGCCCTATACCTGCCTACAACCGGCCCTATACCTGCCCTATAGATGCCTACAGCTGTCTATACCTGCCCTATACCTGCCTACAGCCGGCCCTATAACCTGCCTCACCTCCCGCCGCCCTATACCTGCCTATACCTGCCTACAGCTGCCTATACCTGCCCTATACCTGCCTACAGCCGGCCCTATACCTGCCCTATACCTGCCTACAGCTGCCGATACCTGCCCTATACCTGCCTACAGTCTGGCCCTATACCTGCCCTATACTGCCTACAGCAGCCTATACCTGCCCTATACCTGCCTACAGCTGGCCCTATACCTGCCCTATACCTGCCTACAGCTGCCTATACTGCCTATACCTGCCTAAAGTGCCTATACCTGCCCTATACCTACAGCTGCCTATACCTGCCTATACCTGCCTACGCTGGCCTATACTGCTACAGCTGCCTATACCTGCCCTATACCTGCCTAAAGCTGCCTATACCTGCCCTATACCTGCCTACAGCCGGCCCTATACCTGGCTATGGGGCCATATACCTGCCTATGGGGCGATATACCTGCCTATAATCTGCTTATGGGGGACATATAACTGCCTATTACATGCCTATGGGGCCATATACATGCCTTTTGGGACATATACCTGCCTATACCTGCATATAGGGCCATATATCTGCCTATAATTGCCTATGGCGGACATTAAACTGCCTATGTAATTTTATTGGTATCCATTTTTATTTTTAAAATTTACCAGCAGCTGCTGCATTTTCTACCCTAGGCTTATACTCGAGTCAATAAGTTTTCCCGTTTTTGGGGGCAAAAGTAGGTGCCTCGGCTTATACTCGAGTATATACGGTATATATTGGCAACATCTGAGTTAATTTGAGACACTCCTGTGGATGTACCGTTCAAAAGTTTGGGGTCACCCAGACAATTTTGTGTTTTCCCTGAAGACTCATACTTTTATTTATCAAATCAGTTGCAAAATGAATAGAAATATCGTCCAGACATTGACAAGATTAGAAATAATGATTTTTATTTGAAATAATAATTTTCTACTTCACACTTTGCTTTCGTCAAATAATGCTCCGTTTGCAGCAATTCCAGCATTGCAGACCTTTGGCATTATGTTAATTTGCTGAGGTAATCTGGAGAAATGTCACCCCATGCTTCCAGAAGCCCCTCCCATAAGTTGAATTGACTTGATGGGCACTCTTTGCATACCATACGGTCAAGCTACTCCCACAACAGTTCAATGAGGTTGAGATCTGGTGACTGCGCCGGCCCCTCCATTACAGATACCAGCTGCCTGCTTCTCCCCTAAATAGTTCTTGCATAATTTGGAGGTGTGCTTTGGGTCATTGTCCTGTTGCTCCAATCAAGCGCTGTCCACAGGGTATGGCATGGAGTTGCAAAATGGAGTGATAGCCTTCCTTATTCAAAATCCGTTTTACCTTGTACAAATCTCCCACTTAACCAGCACCAAAGCAACCTCAGACCATCACATTAACTCCACCATGCTTGACAGATGTCAGGCACTCTTCCAGCATCTTTTCAGTTGTTCTACGTCTCACAAATGTTCTTCTGCATGATCCAAACACCTCAAACTTCGATTCGTCTGTCCAAAACACTTTTTTTCAATCTTCCTCTGTCCAATGTCTGTGTTCTTTAACCAATATTAATCTTTTCCTTTTATTAGCCAGTCTCAGATATGGCTTTTCTTGCCACTCTGCCTAAAGGCCACTCCAGGTCGCTCTTCAATGTAGACATTGACACTGGCGTTTTGCGGGTACTATTTAAAGAAAACCTGTCACATAGCTTATGCCCCCCCCTTGCTGAGGACAGCACAAGCTAGTGTCAGACCTGCTGTTTCCAGCGCTGTATCCCTTATTTTGTAAGATGCTGTAGTTTTAGAATATTGATGCTCAAATCTTATTCATGAGCAGGGGCTAGCCACGCCCACCAAAAGCTAGCCCCGCCCACCTGGCAGTTATTCACATGTTTCTACCTATTCAAAGTAATAGGTATTCAGTGGTGAAGTGGGCGGCGCTAGTCTGAGGTGGGTGGGGTATGAAAAAAACAGACTCTTTATATGACTCTTTTCTCGCTGAAAATGCAGATTTGAGCTCTAAATACTCTAAAACTACAGCATCTTAGAGAATAGGGGACACAGCACTGGAAACAACATGTCTAAAACTAGCTTGTGCTGTCCTCAGCAAAGAGGGCATAACCTATGTGACATGTTCTCTTTAATTAAGCTGCCAGATGAGGACCTGTGAGGCATCGATTTCTCAAACTAGAGACTCTAATGTACTTGTCTTTTTGCTCAGTTGTGCAGCGGGGCCTCCCACTTCTCTATCTACTCTGGTTAGAGCCTGTTTGTGCTCTTCTCTGAAGGGAGTAGTACACACCATTGTAGGAAATCTTCAGTTTCTTGGCAATTTCTCGCATGGAATAGCCGTCGAGTTTCACATGAAAGTTCTCTTTTTCTGGCCATTTTTTGAGTTTAATCGAACCAACAAATGTAATGCTCCAGATTCTCAACTAGCTCAAAGGAAGGCCAATTTTATAGCTTCTCTAATCAGCAAAACTGTTTTCAGCTGTGCTAACATATTTGCACGAGGGTTTTCAAGGGTGTTAAAAATATTCAATAGCCTTCTTACACAGCAAACACAATGTACCATTAGAACACTGGAGTGATGGTTGTTGGAAATGGGCCTCTATACACCTATGTAGATATTGCATTAACAACCAGACGTTTGCAGCTAGAATAGTCATTTACCACATTAACAATGTATAGATTTTATGATTCATTAAATGTCAGCTTCAATGAAAAAAACTGTGCTTTTCTTTCAAAAATAAGGAAATTTCTACTTGACCCCAAACTTTTGAACGGTAGAAGAGAAGGAGAGAAGAGCAGCAGATACTAAGAGGCAGAGGGTGCACAATACTTATGGTCAAACTGCAGTGTTCCGGAAAATACTTTGGGAAAGTATTTTAAATACAAAATACAAAATACATATGACTGAAGTATTTTAAATACAAATACTAAATACTTTAATCCCGAAGTATTTTAAATACAAATACTAAATACTACTTCAAAAGTATTTTCCAAATACTAAAATACTTGAAAAATTTAAACAAAAAATTTAATAAAAAACAAAAAATGGATCAGAGGTCCTTTAGCCCACTAGGATTAGCATCTACCCTGCAGATATGTCAGTGGCCAGGATTCATTGTGTCCGACTCCTATAGAAGATGTCTGTCACATGGAGGAGAGGATGCTACAGTAAAGAGAAACATACAGGTACCTTCCTTTAGTTACTATGCCTATTAATGTCAGGCATTTGGGGATATTAATTTAGTTTCAGTAACTCCATGCGCTTCAAATTAATAGCAGTTAACCCCATCATGTTCCTCATATTAACCCCTGTGTGCCCTATATAAGGGTTACTAATATGTGAGACACATGGGGGTACTAATAAAGGACCTTAATTATGAAGATACCTAATTATTACCTCCATGTCTCTCACATATCAGTAACTCTTATTTGAGGCACATAGGGGGTTAATGTGAGGGACATGATGAGGTTAACTGCTATTACTATGAGGCACATGGAGTTACTAAGCTGTAATGCACATGGACCAGACTTTTTATCTGCAATGGTGGATTTCCCCCCCCCCCCCTCGGCTTATACTTGAGACAATACGTTTTCCCAGTTTTTTGTGGTAAAATTAGGGGCCTCGGCTTATATCCGGGTCGGCTTATACTCGTGTATATACGGTAATTTTGCGGAATGGATTACGCGATCGGGATGATTAAAAACTAAAAATAAATCACGCTTCTCTACAAGGCGGACTTGCGTTGCTGGAACGCGCTGGAATTTTCCTTCCTCTCGTCGCACCTCGCACGAGATACGAGAAGCGAGCGATGACGTGACTCGCGCTGTTGTTTTTTTTTTTTTAAGTGCGGTGAGGCGGGTTATTTACATAACATTTGTTTTGAATTTAGAAAGTAATTAAAATACTTAAAATACTTCCTAAAAGTATTTTAATTACAAATACAAAATACTGAATAAAAAAAGTATTTTGATTACAAAATACAAATACCTGACAAGTATTTTAAATACTATTTTAATTACTTGTATTTTAAATACTCGCGAACACTGTCAAACTGACATTGGGAGATTCAGACAACAAGGTCAACTTAGAAGAGAGCAGGAGGCTAATGGAGAAGGAGACTCCTAGGCCACAGACATGTCGCTGAAGACCAAGCCACAGGCCCTACCGCTACCATATAACACCAAGGAGAGATAAGAGATTGAATATTAATGTGAAATAAACCACTTACGTTCAACTTGTCAATTTTGCTGACAAACAAGAAATAGTTGAATGTTAGCCCAGGTGCATTTGTTACTGGTCCAGACATTACACTTCCATTCTGGTATGATATGACATGTAAGGATTGATAAGTCCTCCCCTCCCCCATACTATAAATAATGTATATTATTCCCTATAGTTCTATTGACCTTTATCATTTTTTTGCAGTGCAGATACATAGATAAGCGAGTCATTGTGATATCAAGGGCAAAAAAAAACACATGTAAATCTCCAAAGGAGCATTTTATGCTATCTACAATATATGAAAAAACTTTGAGATTCTTGGTCCGCATGTTTTTGACCAAAAAATGCTCAAGCCACCCCTGGCTTACAACGGGATCTCAGTTGGGTGGTCCTACTCTATATTATCTCTCACCTGGGTCAACTTCAGACCTCTCACTGTGCCAAACGGCCTCCATAATGCAGAGAGAACAATAAAAAAAGCACCAACCTTTCAAAGCATAGTGCATTGATATAACAGCCTGTGGAGGTGGGCGGGTGCAGGAAACCAAAATGGAGGTATTTACTTCTCCTTAGATAGTTTAAAAGCAAATATGTGCCAAATACAAATACATAGTGAATTGTGATATCAATTCACTAAGAGTTATAACAAGTGACAATATCAACTCTGCTACATCTGTACATTTTTAGTTTAGCTCTCTGGCTGTCAAAGGATAGGCACAGCATGTTCTTGACGAGTCAAGACACCGCTACTGATAGCTGTGATCAGAACAAACAGCATACTTTGGCGCTAAGTTATCTTTTGCTAATATTGAATGTTTCTCTGTCCCAACACATCATGCACCTTTTATAGTTGAGTAATGCTTTGAAAGTGCTCAATGGGAGACTTGTACCGGCAGGGATCTGCTTTCTAAATGAGGAAATAAAGACAAGGGACTGAAAAGATTTCAGACCTATCACTGCAACACAGCATGGCAGTACCTGGCAGCAGTCTGCATATAAACTATGTCTTCTGTCTGGTTTGGCTAAAACAGAAAAATCTAAACTGCTCAGGACAGGCTTTTATTGTCAGAGTTATTGTTTAATGATAGTCTGAAGGGCTGATGAGTATGACCCAATGAATCACGGACCAAAACATTTGGCAACTTATTCAGGATACCGTATTCATCTAATATTCAATGCATTCCATCCAGAGAAGGAAAACTGGTTACCAACACAATCCCTGGCATTCATCCTCTACATTTCTTAAAGGGGTTCCTATGCACCAGTTCAAAATGTATGTTAGTACCCCCCATCGTTTATGCATTATTCACAATACTGGTGTCTTCTTAAAGAGAACCTGTCACATAGGTTATGTCCCCCTTGCTAAGGGAAGAACAAGCTAGTGTCAGACCTGCTGTTTCCAGTGCTGTGTCCCTTATTCTGTAAGATGCTGTCGTTTTTGTGTATTTAATGCTCAAATCGGCAGTTTTCAGCCAAAAAAGTCATTCGAAGAGTCCTTCAGAGTGTCAGTTTTTTTCAAACTCTGCCCACCCGAGGCTAGCCCCGCCCACCTCAACTGACAAACCTATTACTTTGAATAGGTAGAAACATGTGAATAACTGTCAGTGGGCGGAGCTAGCCTTTGGTGGGTGGAGTTAACAACTACTCATGAATAAGATTTGAGGGGTAAATGCTCTAAAACTGCTGCATCTTACAGAATAAGGGGCACAGTGTTAGGAACAGCAGGTCTGACACTAGCTTGTGCTGCCCTCAGCAAGGGGGGCAGAACCTATGTGACAGGTTCCCTTTAAGTGACTCTTTGTGCACCTTCTGTACCTATGCCCCTGATTTAAAAGGGATGTCCAGTTTGTTTAAAAAGCATAATATTCTGAGGTCTGAGAACCACTTGGCTCATGCTCAGGGTGAGAACTAAATTACCCGATGGCTCTTCCTTCTCGGGCAGGCAGACCAGGAGCCTGAGTGGAACTTTTTGACAATCTTTAGTTAAGCTCTTTGGCTGTCAAAGGGTAGGCACAGCATGTTTTTAATGAGTCAAGACATAGCTATTTCAAAATGTTTATTTAAAGATAAACTATTTGGAAGTCTGAGAATCCTGTGACATGTGCTCTGGTAGAGGAAGAGAGCCAGGACAAGAATGGCTTACAAGATGGTGTATGCCTTTTTTTAAGTCTTCTGCATTCACAACTAGGGGGAGCTTTAGAGCATATTGCATACTGTTTTATTATTCAGTTGAATGTATAAACAGTATACAGCAAGCTCCTCTAGGGATGTTTGCCGTTAGCCACAATTTTGTAACTTAATTCTATAATCCCACAGATGATTTGGAGCTGTGTAAGAAAAACATGGAGTTTCAACTGTTATATCTATATTTAAGTTTGGATGTGAACTAACACATATTTTTAAACCAAAAAATGATGTCACCTTTGGTGGTTTATAATAACACAAAGATAAACACTGAAAAAAGGCTTACCTGTCTTGGTCTTGCTTTCACATATGATGATGCACAAGGATCCCCTTTGCTGTATAGCGTCTCCTGCGGCTCACCGCCGGCCAAGCGGAAATATACTTGCACTGAAAGGGATATCCGGGCTTGACTTCCACACAGGACCCAGCCGTCCAAAAATCCCAACGCCCGCGTGACTTAAAACAGCAAACATTTATTATATGCACAAAGGTAAGTAAAACAGCTCTACAGCAGCATAACCCCACACCATGTGGAACACAAAGATAGCCAGTGGGGAATATGTCAGGAATATTTTTATGTGATATATTTTTTAATCAAATTTTCAAATATACATTTTTTTGTATACAGCTCCTAGGCAGACCTACAGTTAGGTCCATATATACTTGGACTCTGACACAAATTTGGTTTTTGTACCTGCTTACTGAAACATATTCAAGTTATACTTATATAATGGACATGGACATAAAGTCCAGACTTTCAGCTCTCATTTGAGGGTAGCCCCATTAAAATTGGATGAAGGGTTTATGAGTTTCAGCTCCTTAACAAGTGCCTCCCTGCTTTGAAATCGACCAAAAATAATTGGGCAAGTTAAATAATTGTAAATAAAATGTTAATTTTTAATACTTGGTTGAAAACCCTTTGTTGGCAATGACTGCCTGAAGTCTTATACTCATGGACATCACCAGACGCTGTGCTTCTTGCTTTTTAATGCCCTCAGGCCTTTACTGCAGCGGTTTTCAGCCTTTCTGTCTGATGTTTAGTCTTTAACAAGTAAAATTCATGCTCAATTGGGTTGGGATCAGGTGACTGACTTGGCCATTCACAAATATTCCACTTCTTTGCTTTAATGGGTTGCTTTGGCTTTATGTTTTGGGTCATTGTCCATCTGTTATATGAAACACCGACCCATCAGTTAGGCTGCATTTGCCTGGATTTGAGCACACAGTATGTCCTTGAATATTCTCCAGGATGTAAATGTATCAATATCCAAATTTACCATAAAGAGAAGACTGAATGAAAGTAAATACAGAGGGTTCACTACACGGTGCAAGCCACTCATAAGCCTCAAGAATAAAAAGGCTAGATTGGACTTTGCTAAAAAAAATCTACTAAAGCCAACACAGCAATGGAAGAACATTCTTTGGACAAATGGAACCAAGATCAACCTCTACCAGAATGATAGAAAGAAAAAAGTATGGCGAAGGTGTGGTACAGCACATGATCCAAAGCATACCACATCATCTGTAAAACAGAGGGGCCACATAGGTAGGGAGGCAGGGTTTAGGTACTTTTAAAGGCCATATAAGTAGGCAGGCAGGATTTAGGTACTTATTGGGGCCATATGGGTAAGCAGACAAGGTTTAGGTACTTATAGGGGCATATAGTCAGGCATGGCTTAGGTACTTATATGGGCCATATAGGTAGTCAAGCAGGGCTTAGGTACTTGTAGGGGCCATATAGGTAGACAGGCAGGGCTTAAGTACTTGTACGGGCCATATAGAGAGTCAGGCAGGGCTTGAGTACTTATAGGGACCATATAGGTAATCAGGGCTTAGATACTTATAGGGGCTATATAGATAGTCAGACAGGGCTTAGACAGGCTAGATTAATGTAAAAAAAAAAGAAATAACTTACTCACCTGTCCCATGGCCAGTGTCTGTGCTTAGTGCCGGCGACGCGATGATATGACGTCATCATGCCACCCACGTCAGCACTGTGGACTGGCGCCGCAGATCAGCAGAGCTCCGGCGGTCCTCCACTCTTTTAACACCAGGCAGTCCTGCCTCTGAACGCTCTGGACAGAAGGCCTGGGCATTCAGAGGCAGGATGCCCGGACCTGCAGCTCCACCCCGCCTGCAGGGAACTGTTAAGTTCATTGCTGGTGGGCGCAGGCGTGGAACTCCCAGGGTAATAGATGTGGTAGCAGCTGCCCCGGGGCCCAGACACCGTAACAGCCACTACGTCTGCTACCCCAGTGGTTATGCCCCTGCATCATACTCTCCTCCACCCTTACAACTTTCAAAAGTGACCTGAAAATAGATCTCTTCAGGATACCTAGAATTTACAATAATCCTGCTGCCTCTACACTATCATAAAAAACATGTCTGCCCCTCATCGTCTGCCTTATTCATCTTCCCTTTTTGCCCTTAGTGTTACTATTGTACTTTGTTTGATCTGATGTTACGTACATAAACCCCTTTTCAATGTACAGCATCCTGGAATTAAATTCCACAGTAAAATAAATGTCAATAATAATATTAATAATAATTTAAAATATCCGAGGGTGACTACATGTACAAGTAACAAAAAAGTTACAAAAAGTAAAATTCACAAATCAAATTAAAAAAATATAAAAGTTTCACATAATTGGTATAGTCATATCTGTAAAAGTCCAATCTATTAAAATGCAGCACTAGTTATCCTGTGCAGTAAACACCACAAAAAAAAGATTCTGTGTCAAAATTCCATTGTTTTTGTTCATTTCATATACCCCAAAAAATTGGAATAAAAAGTGATCAAAAATTGCGTGTATTCCAAAATGATACCAACAAAAATTGTATTTCAGCCTGCAAAAACTGAGCACTCACTCAGATTGAAAAACAAAAAAGCAAATGGCACAGTAGCTCAAATTTAAAAAAATAAGGGCGACATGTATGAAACTGTTTAGGTCTAAAACTCACTCTTTTGCCCATAGTAATCTATGGGCAAAAAAGTTTTAGACCTAAACAGGTTCATACATGTCGCCCTAAATGTCTATTTTTTAAAAGTACTAAAATATAATGAAGAATTCAAAAATGTGGTATCACCGGAATCATACCCACCTACAGAATACAGATAGTATGTCATTTATACCCCATAAAAATGACACAATTGTTTTTTTTTTCCACCTTTCACCACACAAAGAATTGTTTTTAGGTTTACCACTACATCATATGGTAGGATCAGAGGTATCTATTGATAGTACATCTTGTCCTGCAAAAAATCAAGCCCTTATTTCTATATAGATGGAAAAAAAATAGTTATGGCTCTTGGAAGCCAGTGAGAAAATAATGAACGCAATGTAAACAAACATCACTGCGGCTTTAGGAGGTTTAATTAAGTCAGCTTGGAAAGTTGCATTAATATTTAAATTTTTAAGCCCTTTAAAATATTTTTCAGTACACATGATTACATCTTATGTCTTTGTATTGTGTTATATTTGTATGAGGGGTTATTCATTGCGCCTTATGATGTTCTGTTTTGCTGCAGTGTTTATTATTGTACCTTCTACTTCATTGCATTTTCTAGCCTTGCCTCCCCCCCTTTTGTCATCATAGTCCCTATTTTCACCTTTGTTATATGCCATCGGGAGCAACGGTATATTATGAAGCACATTCAGCAGAATAAACCTCTTTAGATACACAGAGCTATGGCATAGGTGAACCTCTCCTGCCAGCAGGAATTCAAATACACAGCAGTTTATTTGAAATGAAATCCTCTTAGCAGGTGATAAATTCTCTGTACAATCCATTTCAAGACTGATCATCTTACTAATATTCCAGAAGCTATGAAAAACATTTATTGGACAAATGGTGATGTGCACAGTTGTAAATAGCAATGCATCACAATGATAAGTAGTGTACATGATGTTTACATTGGGAGGATAATGGAAAAAAACATGGGATTTTTTTCCTTGCAATAAATATAATCTGTTGTCTGTGTGGTACGGGCTTACAAAGCCTCCAGTTGTTTTCATATCACACTTTCATATCTTTAATGTTGACTGATAAAAATTTTAATTTAATGAAAGATATTAAGTAAATAGATTGATATACCGTGCCTTGCAGAAGCATTCAGTTTACTAAAAGCAACTGCTAAAAGCAAAAATAACCCTACTTTCTCTCTCTCTCTCTCTCTCTCTCTCTCTCTCTCTCTCTCTCTCCTCTCTCTCTCTCTCTATATAATATATAGTAGGGATTTAGCTTCAACGGTAACCTTTACACATGGACCAGCAGCAAGGTTGGTGCAAATTATACAGGTGCTTCTTTATTTTTCTCACACCTCGAACACACAACAATCAAACACAACAGTCTTTGACAGAGCCAAAGTATGCAGCATGGATGGCACAGTTCCTCTTGCCCAACACAGGGCTCTCACCCGTGCTATGGTCGACAGGGCTTGGCACTGCTTCCAGAAGGTATACTGGTCGCCTCCAGACCTGCAAAATAGAGCTCTTTACTACACAGCACTGCAGAGAGTCTGGGCACCACACCCACTAGCTCACCTGACTACCAGGCTTACATAATCAACAAACCTGGCTTGGACCTGGAGACGTGGTAGCGACCATCACATCCAGCTCTTTGGCCGCTCTGGTAAAAACCTAGCACCGACAATAGCTACTAGCAACTATATAATAGGTGTCAGTGGCCTAATTCTGCTGAAACATAATAAACAATGGGCTTTTACCTCACCGACACCAGGCATATCAGTGACACGTTGCTTCCATCAATGATGGCCCCTTGCGCCCTCTCACTATATATATATATATATATATGTATATATATATATATATATATATATATCTTCATGGAGCTTTTCTCTGGTTCTTAGAGCTATCATATATCCTTGGAATATACTGCATATGTACCCAAAACTAGCGGACACCTTTTGCTCATATAGCATACTGACCCCATATGGGCACCTATTGGGGGTAGTCAGGGGGTGTCAAAGTGCATTTAGGTACAAGGCAGGTGACCTTCTACTCCAGGTAGCTAGATTTAGCTTCTATTGGTATATTTAGTGCTATTAGGCTATGTCTACACAGCACTGGATTCTCGACAGATTTTCAGCGCATTCGGTATTTTGAATCCACTGAAAATCCAACTGTACCCAGCGCTGTGTAGACCTCAATAGAAAATCCATGCTGTAGTCTACACAGCACGGGTTTTCTACTGAAACCGCCATCCGTCTGGTGGAAGATAGAACGTGTTCAATCTGCCATCAAATACCTGTCAGAATCCTGTGCAGCCCATGTACTGGGCTGGCGGGTAATCCGAAAAGCGACCACAGCTTTTGGCGCAAACCTTTGGCAATTGCTTAAATGGTTTTAGTTTTCCCCTAACTCCTTTATCATGCTTTCTTACAGGTATTATTTTTTGTTTGCAGAAGTATTCAGCTTCCTGAAATTCAACATATTGTTCTTTCTTGTTCTGCATAGTTATGTACTGCAAAGAAGCACATGGCCATGATCGGAGCCGTCTCCAATCTTGACCCCTTGACAACCTTGGACATAAGCTTACTTCCAAGTCGTGTAGGGGTTAATGCACCTGGACGCAAGCTTATATCCAGAAAATGGTGCGACCTGTAATACAGGGTTCTCACGATCACTGCGGTGTATATTACAGCTGACATCTTGCAGAATCGGTGCCGTCCAGAGATTACTCCAGGGGGCACATGTGATAAACCCCTTAGCTGCTATGTGATTAAGTGTTGGCGGCGAATTTCTCACGAAATTTCGGAGTCGTTCACTTCGCCGAATTGTCTCGGCAAAAAATAACTTCGATCCGAATTACTTCGGGACGGATCACGTTTATTTAAAAAACAGCTATTTCCAGGGGGGGTTTTTTGCACAGGAGCCTGCAAGGTGCAGTAGAACGCGTTGTTTGCTGTGTGCCCTGCTTAAATATGCAATAGGGAGAATGTTTGGTTCTCATATCAATGTTGTGCTTTAGTATGACACGCACATGGACTGCTCGCTCTCCGCTCTATAGAATAGCTTCACTATTAAAATTTCCACTGTGGCAACTTAAGAGGGCAACATCTGACCAAAAATCCTTGAAGGGGGAATGTCAGCCTGGATAAAGTCATCGCAGAGAAGTGGGAAAATAACAAGCTGACGGGCTCAGGTGGGCAACATCGTGACGGGTTTGTTGGAGGGGGGTGACTGGCGGCAGCTAACCGCAGCAGCATCGAGGTCAGAGAATGGCCAGACAATGACATTCTGGAGGTGGGCAAAAACAGGAGTAGGCCACAGAGTGGCACAATGGACAACAGTGTGTAGGTTACTGCAGAAGCACTAGCAGCTGCATGAGGTCAGGCAGTGGCACAATGACATATAGAGGTGGCCAAAAAAAAGGATGTGAGGCCACCAGAGTGGCACAATGACATAGCTGTGGATGCATGGCTAGCAGCCCACAGCAAGCAGCTATGAGTAGACAGTGGCAATGCATGACACAGTATGTAGGTCAAAGCACAGCAGCACAGCAGAAGGCATTGAGGTCAGACAGTGGCTCAATGACTCAGTGTGGAGGTCACGGCAGCAGCCAAGCATGAGGTCTGACAGAGGCAACAATGACATTCTGGAGGATTGGCAAACGCACAGGAGTAGCCACTGAGTGGGTCAATGACAAAGTGTGTGTAGGTCACGGCAGCTCAGCCACAGCCAGCAGATGAGGTCAGGACTAGTGGCACAATGACATTCTGGACGCGGTGGCAAATAAAAACAGGAATAGGCCACAGAGTGGCACATTGACCTAGAGGTGTAGGTCCACTGCAGCAGACCCACACGCAGCTGCATGAGTCAGACAGTACACCTATGACCATTCTGGAGGTGGCAAAAAAACAGCGAGCGTAGGCCACAGAGTGGGACAATGGACACAGTGTGTAGGTCACGACAGCAGCCATAGCAGCAGCTGATGAGGTCAGACAGGTAGGACACATGACACAGTAGTGTAGGGTCACGGAGCCAGCCACGGCAACAGCATGAGGTCAGACTGTGGGCACAATGACACTAGTGTGTGGTACGGCAGCAGCCACAGCAGCTGCATGAGTCAGACAGTGGCACAATGACACTCAATGTGCAGGTCACGGCTGCCAGCAGCTTGAGGTCAGACCGTGGCACAATGGACATTTGGAGGTGGCAAAAAACAGGAGTAGCCCCCCACAGAGTGCGGACAATGACACTAGTTGGAGGCACCGGCGCAGCAGCCCAGCAGCAGCATTGAGGTTCAGACAGTGGCACAATGACAGTTCTGGGGGGGGGGGAGGTGGCAAAACAGGAATAGGCGCCACAGAGCTGCGCACGCAAATAGACAGATGTGTGTAGGTCAACTGCACGCCGAGTCCACTAGCAGCAGATGAGGTCAGACCAGTAGCACAATGACCATTCTGTGATCGGTGGGTCAAAAAACAGGAGTAGGCCACAGAGGGGGTGACAATGTACACAGTTGTTGGTAGGTCACGACAGCAGCCAATGAGCAGCAGCATGAGTAAGACAAGTGGTGACAATGACACGAGTGTGTAGGTCACGCAGCAGCCACCTGCAACAGTTCATGTGGTCAGACCGTGGCCACAATGACACAGAGCTGTAGGTTTCACGGCGGCAGCACAGCGCAGCATGGAGGTCAGACAGTGGCAGACAATGGACACAGATGTGCAGGTCCAGGGCGAGCAGCTGCATGAGGGTCAGACAGTGGCACAATGACATTGCTTGGAGTGGCATTAAAACAGGAGTAGGCCACATGAGTGGGACATTGACACAGTGTGGAGGATCACGCGGCAGCAGTCCACAGCAGCGCAGCATGAGGTCTCGAGACAGTGGCACAATGACATCTCTGGTGGTGGCAAATTAACAGGAACTAGGCCCCACGAGTGGCACAATGACAGGTGTCCTATGGTCACGGCAGCAAGCCACTTGCCAGCAGCATGGTTAGGGTCAGAAAGCGGCACTAATGACATTCTGGAGGTGCGGCAAAAAATGGGAGTAGGCCAAGTAGTGGCACAATGACAGAGAGTGGGAAGAGTAGTGACGGCTGGGGGCAGAGAGGTGGCAACAGCATGAGGTCAGAGGAGTGGGCACAAGTGACCAACATTTGGCAGGCACGTGGCAGCGCAAAGCAGTGCAGCATGAGGTCAGACAGTGGCACAATGACAGAGTGTGGAGGTGTGTGGCCGAATATCAGTTCTGGTAATAGTGGTTGGTGGCAGTGGAGAAAACTGTCAGCAGATGTGTTGGCATCAGGCGCTGTTGTTTCGGAGTGCAGGCGATCTGAATAGTGGCTGGGTCAGGTTAGTTTGAACCCAGACTCATATCTCACCAGTTTGTTGCGGAGTGAGGCGTCATGGTCTGATGTAGTCTGACGCCCTGGCTGTACTGGTGTGTGGAAATCCTGGCCGATCGCACGCCTGATTCAGTCTTGAACAAGAGGGTTCAGTCGTTATCCACGCATTTGCGGTGGACAAGTGGGTTATCCCTTGGAGATAACGATGGCGCCCCCGCCCGCACTGAACACCGCTCTGAGTGCCACCATACTACTGGTCCTGGGCAGGACAGCTTCTTCCACTGCAAAATCTCGGCAAGTTTGCGGCGCACACAATCCAGTTTTGCTGCCCAGTTAGTCCAGGGATCGTTCTAACTGGGGTTGACGAAAGTGCCTGTCCAAGTAGGGCCACCACTGTTGGTGTAGGGTTCTGCTCCTGTCCTGCTGCTGGCGACTGCCCTCCTCACTTGGCGGGGTGAAGGAAGCTGTCTCATCAGATGACTCCAGACTTAGGTTGCTGGTGATGGGAGCGTGGTACTGCTCGACCCACACCCTTCCCCCAGCCAGCCCGCTGGCAGTAGTAAGTGAGCGCTGAAGTACCCCCCGGTCAAGACTGTAGAGGAGGGACGTGCTGCACATAGGCAGTGGCAAACTGACTATGGAGGATTTTCCTATAGTATTTGGTTTGTCCTCCTCTCAATAGCTGGGGAAAAAGGCTCCCATTTTGGACTGGTAGCGAGGGCCAATGGGGTGGAAAGCCAAAAGGGTCATCCCTCTGCCGGATGTGACTATGGCTGTTTCACTAGCCAGGCAAAATCAGCATGCTGCGGGCCATCTGCACAAGTGACTCCGAGGGGCCCCCTTTCCCCCATCTCCATGTATACTGCAGGTGCTTGCGGGTCATCGGGCCTCGTCTTCTCATCTCCATCTATCTCCTCCAGCTGCCCCTGCTCCTCCTCTCTTGTCATCTGGGTAAAAAATCCACTCATTTCACCGGGACAATGCTCTGCTCCAAATGTCCTCCCCCCTTCCATTTCAGTCCCCCGGACTCATTTTTGGGCCGCGAGATTTAGTCGCCAGGTCTCCAGTCCCTGCCCAGACAGTTTTTTCGATCGTTCAGGACATGAAGCATGAATGACTTTTTCTCCGTAGTCTGGGGGATGAAAATAAGTGGCCTCTCGAATCCTAAATCGCAGTGTCCGCAGAGCTGCCCTGGCTGACATCAAAGTTACACGGGTACCCTGCCCGCGGCATCAAAAATCGTTAATGCCTTTCTCTGTTCATACAGTCGTCCACTTGGGCTGGATTCCAAGGTGAAACATGCAATCAGAGTGTGTTGGGGGAGGCGTTTCCCGGCAACTCAGGAGGGTTTCTGGCTTTGTAGAAGGATGAAGTGCATGCCACAGTTCCTGGCATTTCAGAATTTCTGAAGATCGGTGGAAGACTTCAGGAACCTTTTCAAACCAGATTGAACACGTGCGCCATGCAGGGCGCATGGACCCTCCTCCTCGGTGCAGCGCGGACACCATGTTCCTCCCATTGTCGTCACCATGGTTCCGATTTGCAGTTGGCGCGGAGAAAAACCACACATCGATTTCTTGCTGCATGACGCGGAGCAGTTTCCCCCCCTGTGTGACTTGTTCGCCGAGGCAAGCCGGTGTAGAACTGCGTGACACCGCTGTGTCCTACACATGTGGTATGATGGAGCAGTACTTGTGGAGACTGAGATGGTGGGTGGTGGTGGAGGGGAGGGGGGCGGACATTGGCGCAGGAGCCGCAGTTTAAACAACGTGGAGGAGAAAGCGGCGTCTCCTGCCCAAAGTTGTTGGTGTGCCTGGGCCGGAAGCACATTCACCAGTGGGCCGTAAAGGACATGTACTGGCCCTGACCGAAGTTACAGCTCCAGACGTCCGCGCTGCCATGCACTTGGAACAAACCGATAAGCTAAAGGGGACTGGCCCACCTTCTGTTCTACAATTTATGAAGTGCTGGTACTGCCTTTTTGGAAAAGAAATTACGGCTTGGAACTCTCCATCTCGGCGCGGCACAAGCCTTAGTTCTCTGAACGGTGCAGAGTCCACCATTTGGAAAGGGGGGACTGCAGCACCAACAACTTGACAGGATTTACGGTCAGCTTCTGCACCATAGATGGTTGGACGCATACTGTTGTCTCTTTGCAATCGCCTCGCTGAACGACTGCTGGCGCCATGAGTAGCGAGGAGCAGGAGCATCTGGACCGGGAGATGATGTCAAGAGAAACAGCTCCCCTTTTTGCAGAGGTGGTGGAGCCTTGACTGGCTGCAATGGCATGCAGGGCCACTGGGCGCTGCTGCTGCTGCTGATGCTGCGGCGGCAGGATGGACCAACCACATCTTGAGCCACGTTTCTCCCAGGCCACCGGATGGTGACGCTGCATGTGTTGGCGCAGGGCCGTGGTGCCAACGTTAGCTCCCTGGCCAGCTTCACTTTCTGCTTCAGATTCTACTTTTATACCCATATTGGGCCCTCCCCCGGGGTCTTAGCAAAGAACTGCCACAACCGCCGGTATCGGATTTTTCCGCCAACGCTCCCGCACTGAGTGACACTGTTGCCGCGGCCTCGCTGAGCCCCTGTATCGCTACTTTCTTGGACCTGCAAAGCGGGTTTTTTACCCCGTGGCCGCTTGGCTCCCGACCTCACACTGCTGCTATCCTGCTGACTCACGGCCACACGACCCACTTGCTGGCTGCGCCGAGCCTGAAAACGCAAGCTGACGCCCTCTTCTCCTGACGATGATGAAGCCCTTGCCCTCACCGGTCCCAAGTGCGGTCGGCAACAAAATCATCTATTTGTGTTCAATCGTCACTGCTGTCCTCATCACGGTCTTGGTATGCAGAGGCTGACCCTCACAAACATGACCCCCCATGCCACTCTCAACATCTTTACTTTGCGCCTATGCAAAAGCAGGGGATTTTGGGCCCCATTTCTTCGCTGCCAAGTAGCTGCTGACTGCCCTCCTCAATTGTTCATCCTCGCTATATAGTGGCGCTGAGCCAGACCACATAGTAGATCTCTGGCTGAGGGAAACCGGATGGACAGAGGCGGGTTGTGGACAGGTGAGGGCAGCTGCCCCAAACCCCCGGGCCAAATGCCAATTTAAGGGTTGTGTCTGACGTTCCCACCAACTCTTGGCTGGGGTTGTCAGATGTCATCTGGGAGGAATGGATGACCTAGTCAACCAATCAAGAACCATTGGTTGCTGAAAAACACACGGCCGTTTGATGACAGCGGCAGTTGGCCTCACCGATTTGACCCCTGCGGGCGACGTCCCCTTGCGGGTGCTGCGCCTGGGCCTGCTCCAGGAATATTTGTGCCTCTGCCACTTGCAGGTGTGGGAGCCGCCACCTCTCCGTCTGACATACTGTTTGTTCAAAAATGTACAGACACTGTTTGATGAAGATATCTGCATATGATAAATTACACACCCTGTTTTGACTCCAAATGAACCCACTAAGAAGCTTGGGTAACCTTTGGATATAAATTGCGCTCCACAAATGGGCAGGAAAATTTTACTTGTATGTGCCGTTTAAAAACTCTATGTATTTTACTGAATATAAAAGCACAAACAGGCTTAATTAACCTTCGGATATGAATTTTGCTACAGAATTTCTTCTGTGGCGGTGAAAAAAAAGTTTCTTTTACTGAGTACAACTGCAGAACAACGCTTAATTAACCCCTGGATGTAAATTGCGCCAAACAATTGAGCAACCACAAACTACGAGCTTTGTAGCGTGTTACAATTGGCGTGGTTTTCTACGTACAAACAAGAGAAAAAATTTTAATTAACCTTTGCTTGTGAATTATGGTACAGGAAAATTGTAATTTTTGGCGGTGAAAAAGACGGTTTCTTGGAGTCACCACACCTCAAAAACAACGTTTAATTAACCCCTGGATGTCAATTGCGCAAAATAATTGAGCAGCTACAAACTACTAGTTTGTTGCGTTTTTTTCTACGCTACACAACAAAGGGAAAAAAATTTTAATTAACCCTTTGCTTGTGAATTATGGTACAGGAAATTGTAATTTTTTGGGGGTGAAAAAGACGGTTTCTTGGAGTCACCACAGCAGCAAAAACAACGCTTAATTAACCCCCGGATGTAAATTGCGCCAAAAAAAATTGAGCAGCCGGGAAACTACTAGCTTTGTAGCATGTTACAATTGCGTGTTTTCTACGCTACACAACAAGAGAAAAAATTGTAATTAACCTTTGCTTGTGAATTAGGCTACAGGAAAATTGTATTTTTTGGGGGTGAAAAAGACGGTGTCTTGGAGTCACCACACCTCAAAAACAACGCTTAATTATCCCCTGGATGTCAATTGAGCTAAATAATTGAGCAGCCACAAACTACTAGCTTTGTAGCGTGTTACAATTGCGTGTTTTCTATGCTACACAACAAGAGAAAAAATTGTAATTAACCTTCGCTTGTGAATTAGGCTACAGGAAAATTGTATTTTTTGGTGGTGAAAAAGATGGTTTCTTGGAGTCACCACAGCAGAAAAACAACGCTTAATTAAACCCTGGATGTAAATTGTTCAAAAGAATTGAGCAGCCACAAACTACTAGCTTTGTAGCGTGTTACAATTGCGTGTTTTCTACGCTACACAACAAGAGAAAAAAATTGTAATTAACCTTTGCTTTGTAATTATGGTACAGGAAAATTTTATTTTTTGGCGGTGAAAAAGACGGTTTATTTTTGTCACCAACAGCAGAAAAACAACGCTTAATTAAACCCCCGGATGTAAAATTTCGCAAAAGAATTGAGCAGCCACAAACTACTAGCTTTGTACGTGTTTACATTGCGTGTTTATTACGCTACACAACAAGAAAAAAAATTGTAATTAACATTTGTTTTGTGAAATTTTGCTACAGGAAAATTGTAATTTTTGGCGTGGAAAAAGACGGTTTATTTTTGTCACCACAGCAAAAAAAACAATGCTTAATTAACCACTGGGGTGTAAATTGCGCAAAAAAAATTGAGCAGCCACAAACTACTAGCTTTGTAGCATGTTACAATTGCGTGTTATCTACGCTACACAACAAGAGAAAAAATTGTAATTAACCTTTGCTTGTGAATTAGGCTACAGGAAAATTGTATTTTTTGGGGGTGAAAAAGACGGTTTATTTTTGTCACCACAGCAGAAAAACAACGCTTAATTAACCCCTGGAGGTAAATTGCGCAAATGAATTGAGCAGCCACAAACTACTAGTTTGTGTAACGTGTTACAATTGCGTGTTTTCTACGCTAAAACAAAAAGAGGAAAAAATTGTAATTAACATTTTGTCTGTGAATCCATGCTACAGGAAAATTGTTAATTTTTTGGGGGTGAAAAAGACAGTTTTATTTTTGTCACCACAGCACAAAAACAACGCTTTAAATTTAAACCCCTGGATGTAAATTGCGCAAAAGAATTGAGCAGCCACAAAACTACTAGCTTTGTAGGTGTTACAATTGCGAGTTTTGTACGCTACACAACAAGAGAAAAAATTGTAATTAACCTTTGCTTGTGAATTTTGGTATAGGAAAATTGTAATTTTTGGCGGTGAAAAAGACGGTTTATTTTTGTCACCACAGCAGAAAAACAACGCTTAATTAACCCCTGGATGCAAATTGCGCAAAAGAATTGAGCAACCACAAACTACTAGCTTTGTAACGTGTTACAATTGCGTGTTTTCTACGCTACACAAAAAGAGAAAAAAATTTTAAATTTAAAATTTGTCTGTGAATCATGCTACAGGAAAATTTTAATTTTTGGCGGGGAAAAAAGACGGTTTTTTTTGTCACCACAGCAGAAAAAACAATGCTTAATTAACCCTGGATGTAAATTGCGCAAAAGAATTGAGCAGCCAAAACTACTAGCTTTGTAGCATGTTACAAATTTCGTGTTTTCTACGGCTACACAACAAGGAAAAAATTGTAATTAACCTTTTTCTTGTGAATTATGGTACAGGAAAAATTGTAATTTTTGGCGGTGAAAAAGACGGTTTCTTGGAGTCACCATAGCAGCAGAACAATGCTTAATTAACCACTGGATGTAAATTGCGCAAAAGAATTGAGCAGCCGCAAACTACGAGCTTTGTATCTTGTTACAATTGCGTGTTTTCTACGCTACACAAGAGAAAGAATTGTAATTAACCTTCGCTTGTGAATTAGGCTACAGGAAAATTTTATTTTTTTGGCGGTGAAAAGACGGTTTCTTGGAGTCACCACAGCACAAAAACAACGCTTAATTAACCCCCGGATGTAAATTGCGAAAAATAATTTATCAACCATAAAATAGTAGCTTTGTAGCGTGTTTTCAATTGCGTGTTTTTCTACGCTACACAACAAAGAAAAAATTGTAATTAACCTTTGCTTGTGAATTAGGCTACAGGAAAATTGTATTTTTTGGCGGTGAAAAAGCGGTTTCTTGGAGTCACCACAGCAGAAAAAACAAAGCTTAATTAACCCTGGATGTAAATTGCGCTAAAGAATCGAGCAGCCAAAAATGAAGTGGGATTTGTATTGTAAAACACTGTTTTTTAAATGAATACAACAGGAAAATGGCTTAGATTTCCCCTTGGATATTCAATGTGCTGTGAGCAGATAGCATTAAAATGTATATGCAGCTGCATTGGACGCACACTGGACTTCAATCCAATACCCCAAAAAAAAATCAGAAATAGAACATTAAGAGAAGCAGTCTCCGAGACAAGCTTAGACACCCCACAAAAATCGCTGTATAAAAATCAGTAACAATCAGCCACGGCAGCACCTTCCCTGATCAGTACAGTGAGAGTGGTATGAGCTCCCAGCATCGCGCCCGGTGTTATATTTGTGCCGGTGACGTCACAGAATCCTGCCGGTCTCTGATTGGCTTCATTTTTGCACCCTGTCATGCAGGCTATGCCCTTCCCTTCCTCCAAGGTTCTTTGCCCAGTAACCCATGTGCTCGCAGCCATTTTTCAATCAAAAGCACACTTCGTTCACCCGAAGTACCCCAAACTTCGACTTCGTTCAGAACCGAAGTTTTCCTGAAATTCTAAACGAATTCCACTTCCTTAGAATCCATTCGCTCATCTCTAGCTGTGATCTAGCAATCGCAACAGCTAAGTGAGCGTGCTCAGTCGGCGCAGCAGCCACAAGATCGTGCAGCTGCTGTCTCCTACCTGACAGCCCGACAGGTTTACAAAGCCTTCCAGATTGACTACAAAACGTAATAAAGCTGTGCACATCTAAAATATACTCTGAAAAACGCAAGCATAGGTGCACACTGAAAGGCAATAGCATACATCTAATACAAATGACAGTGGCACACTAAAGACTAAGTAAAACCTCAAAGGGATATAGAAATATTGGAAATGCATTTTTGCTAAGGAAAATATGAAAAACCTGGGACTCTTAGTTTACATTATTTGATCAAAGATTGTATTAAGCTCACCTCCCAAAACGTCAAGGGGATCCCAGAGCAGGTGAGTCCCTACACTAAACATGTTACCTTCCAGATTGACTGTGACATCACCATGCCTGACAATGCATTGTGAGCATTACTGGGCAGGGTCACTGACAGTTGTCATAGAGACCAGTACACAGCAGTTCTACTGATCTCTATTGTATCAGTGATCTTAGTTTCACTGATACAAATCCCCTATGGAAAAAAGTAAAAAAAAAAAATGTGAAAAAACAGTAACACAAACATGAAAAATAAAATAAGAATATTTACATCGCCCTTTTCCCATTTACAAATGCCCCAAAAAAGATAAAAAATGAATACACATAATGAAGTACACATATCGCCGCGTGCATAAGTCCTACCCTATAAATCTGTCATGTTAATTAATCCACACGATGAATGCCATTAAAATAAAAAATAAAAAATCACTGAATTGCGATATATAAATTCCAAAATGGTACCAATTAAAACATCAGTTCATTCTGCAAAAAAGTCCTTACACAGCTCTGTATACGGAAAAATAAAAAGTTATAAAAAGTTATGGCTGTCAGAAGATAGCGGTGCATAACATTTTTTAGACAAAGAAAGCACTTTTTTTAAAAGCGCTTCAACATTAAAAAAATATATAAATTGGATATCGCCGTAATCGTATCAATACACAGAGTAAACCTAGCTTGTCATGTATACTGCACAGTGAGCGATGTAAAAACTAAAAATAAAAAACACTACTAGGATTGCAGTATTTTCTTCACCCTGCCTTCCCAAAAACCTATTTAAAGCGATCAAAAAGCCTTTACCCCCAAAAAATTATACCAATAAAAACGGTTACTCATTTCACAAAAAACAAGCCCCTATACAGCTCCGCACACAGAAAAATAAAAAGTTATGGCTTTCAGAATATGGCGATGTAATAATGTGTTTTCCTGCTTGAATAAAAGTGTTTTTATTGTGTGAAAGCAGGAAAACATAAAAAAAATATACAAATTGGGCATCACTGTAATTGTATCGACCTACTTAGTAAAGCTAGCATGTCATTTATACCGCATGGTGACCAGTATAAAAAATAAAACCACTACCAGGAAATCAGTATTTTTCAAAACGCCTCACAAAAACCTTAATAAAAAGCGATCAAAGTGCCATATCAAGCCCATGATAATACCAACAAAACCATCAACTCATCCTGCAAAAAAACAAGCAACTACACAGCTCTGTATACAGAAAAATAAAAAAAAGTTATTGCTTTCTTATAAATGCATTTCAATGGTGTAAAAGTAGAAAACATAAAAACCTATATACAATTTATATTGTTGTAATTTTACCTACCCGCATAGCAAAGTTATCCGGTCATTTATACCACATGGCAAACGCTATAAAAATGAAGCCCAAAAAACAATGGCAGAAATGTCCTTTCCTCCATCCCCCATTTTCATGGCCAAATGCTAAACAAAATGGAACACCTGTGTACCCAAAATGCACAATACACCCCTAGATGAGATCCATGAGGGGTGTTGAATCCAAGATGGGGGGATCTCTGGAAGGTTTCACCTTTTCTGGTACTTTGGGGGCTTTGCAAATGTGACATGGCACCCACAAAAATCTGTGATCCAAAAGCCAAATAGCGCTCCCTCCCCTGTACGCCCTACCATGCGTCAAAACAACAGTTTACACTCACTCCTAGGGTATTGGCAAACTTAGAATAAATTACGTAGCAAAATTTGGGGTGCTTTTTTCCAGGATTCCTTGTAAAAGTGAAACATTTTAAGCTAAATTTGCAGATTTTTGGAAAAAAATGTTTAATTTTCACATCCAACGCTAGATAAATTTATGAAACGTCTGTGGGGTCGTTACAGTCACTGCACCTCTGGATATATTCCTTAAGGGGTGTAATTTCCAATATGAGGTCTTTTAAGGAGAGTTTATTAAGTTTTAGCAACTTAGTGTGTCCACAAACCTGGAATAGCGCTTAAAGAAAATTGTAATGAAAGTAAGAACCAAAGTTGTGTAGGTACTCCTCCTTTTCAGAGGCTAGTGGTTGAGCCAAATGGTAGAATTTGGGGAATAGATATTAAGTTGCATTTTTCTGGTCACAACTACCGTATTCCAGTGAATAATGGATAAAAATTGAAAACTTGCAAAAAAAGTGAAATTTTGAAATTTCAGCTCCAATTTGCTTTAATTTCTGTGAAACACCTAATGGGTTATAAACTTTCTAAAAGCCACATCAGAACTGGACTGGTGCCTAAAATAATGTATATTGCTAATTTTCTTGAAAATTTGAAAAATTACTACAAATTTTCTAATATTGTAAAAAAAAAAAAGACATTTAAAAAAGTTTTTCAACCTACAGTAGCTATATGGTATGTGCTAGTTCTAAACTATTTTGAGTCGAAAAGTCTGTCTTTTTGAATTATTCACATTTTTCACAATATTTTGATATTTTTCACAAATGAACAAGGATTGTATGGACCACAATATCTTACTAACTTAAAGCAATATGTGTCACGAGAAAACAATCTCTGAATCACATGGATAGGTAAAAGTATCAAAAAGTTATTCTCACATAAATTGTCACAGGTCAGATTTAAAAAATGGGGCTCTGTCAGGATGGTCAAAACTAGCTGTGTCCTTGAGTAGTTAAGGGGTAAAAAGAAATTAAAATCCAAGCTAATGTCATAAATTAACATCAAAAAGGGCCTTATGTATGAATACTGTCTAACAGTAAAACTGTCTTTGTTTCCCATAGCAACCAATCAGAACTCAGCTTTTATTTTTTAAACTGGAAAAATGAAATCTGCACTCTGATTGGTTGCTATGGGCAACAAAGACAGTCTTGATGAATGAGACCCAAATTATTATATATTTTTTTTTGAAGGGTAGACAATCTCTTTGAGTCTGTTGTGTCTAGTTCCTACTAGCTTTGCATAGTGTTTGGAACTGAGTCTTACCCATAGCTCCAAGCTGATTTTTGAGGTTGCCTGGATGACACTTATAGACCACAATTTTTAAACACAACTTCAAATGCTTTTCGGACTAAGATCTGGGCTTTGACTTGGCCATTGTAAAGCATCAGCCTTTTTGTTGTTTCACCACTCCCGTGTTTGGTATTGTACTTTGGTTTTTGTCCCACTAAAAAATGAACTTTATTCAAAGTTTCAGATTTGTTAGCAGAGTGAAACAGATTGCCTTGTAGTATTTCCATGTATCTTAGTTCATCAAGCTGTCCATTGGTCCCTGTGAAAAACAGTCCTCCACAAAATGATGTTGCCCCCATACTGAACTTTTGGGATGGTGTGTGTAAGGTTTGCACCAAGCTTAACTCTTTAAACTTTTGGCGAAAGTAATAATGATCACATGTGAGCATGAAACCCTGTCTTAGATTTTAGCTGGGTCAATCTGATAGGCTCCAAATCTGCCTTGATGGGATTTTCTTCAGTACTGACTATACCCCAGCTACTGCCCATACCCCATTTGCACGCAGAACCCTTAAAGGGGTTGTTCTGTGAGTTCCAAAAGCTGATTTGTGATTAACAATAGAAAGAAAGAATCAAACTTACCTTACTTGGGTGCTCCCTTTATGTCCCAGTGGCCATCCCATTCATCTCACTTTAACATGAAATGTTCATCATTCATGTGCCAGGTGCAGCCAATAACAGGGCACAACATCACAAGAAGGTAAGTATGTTTCTTTCTCTTTTTTTTTTGTCATGCCCTGTCAGACAAAAAAGCTTTTGGAACTCCCGGAGCACCCCTTTAATAAAGAATTAGTGCACCTAGTCTCGTCCATGTGAAAGAAACTAAGGGCCACATGTATGAAGCTCGCCACGTCGGGGCGCACCTTTTCACCAGTTTTCCGGCGAAATCTGCGCCTGATTTATGTCGGCGCCGGGGCGCGCTCATACATATCATGTAAAGTCCGCCGCACCTCGCCAGTGTGTGAGGCGCAGTGCGGGACTGCGCCTCATATTCGCCGTCCGAGGTAGTGCGATCATACATGCGGGGAGCGACGCTCTTATGGGTTTTCTAATGCAATCTGGAATAAAACTGTATATGGCCTAAATCAAATGATAAGACTACAGAAGTTGTGCCGATCTGTATATAAAATGAAGAATAATATGGGGGGTAAAGAAATAAAATATTAATTCCAATAAAATAATTTTTATTTCTTTTATTTTCGTTTTCACCCATTCTTTTTCCTTGACTAACGAAAATCAAGAAATAAAAATGATTTTATTGAATTAAAATTGTTTTTTTCGTTACCCCCATATTATTCTTCATTTTATATACACAGTCACATTTCAAAGATACGTTGCTCACCATTGCATTGCTTGAATCCTTTGCACCTGCTTCGCTGCTAGGGTGGAATGCACAGTAATAGATCGCACGGTTCACAGGCTCCCAGTTTGTTAGCCCAGCATATGCTTCATAGAAAAGTAAGTTGAAACAGCGAATCTTCTGCATAAAATTCATCACTCTTTATTCCATCGTATTACAGGGGGGTACAGGGGATCAAACCGACGCGTTTCGGGCGTTTGTATTATGCCCTTGTTCACGATTTTATATACACATCGCGGTACAACTTCTGTAGTCTTATCATTTGATTTCGGCCATGTACAGTTTTATTCCAGATTGCATTAGAAAACCCATAAGAGCGTCGCTCACTCTCCCATTGGTCCAAATAACCGCCCCTCTTTTAATTAACCAAACACCCAAAAAAGGGCCCCATCATTTTTTCCCCCTAGAACAATGGAAAAAAGCTCGGCTCGGGTTGGCCGGGGTAGCCAACCCCCGCAGCTCAACCAATCAGCCTTTTCTGTTTTTACTGTATTTTAACTTCCCGCCTTTAATTTTTAGGGTTTTTAATTCTCCATAGGTTTAAATGGGTCCCGCCTCCATTCTGATTTGGGAATACCCCCCATAGGTTAAAAGGGCCCCCTGTCCCCCTCTATTCTGATTGGTTTATGCCACCATAGAAAGCTTAAGAATTTGAATTACGTATTTCCCGCAATTCATATTTAAATTCCGATTTTGCCCGGGCTCGGCACAAAAAGGGTTTTTAGGATTTATTAATTTTTTTATAGAAGGTTTCAGCTCTTTTTTAGAAATATTTTAACCCTTTAAAAAAAAATTTTTTTTTATTACCAATCCGCACGGCCCCTAGAGCAATTTCTTTTCCCCATTTGAACTCATGGGACAAGTAGCTCAGGCTCTGATTGGCGGGATAGCCAAGCCCCCTAGCTCAACCAATCAGCTCTTTTCTGATTTTTACTGTATTTTGAACTGTCCCGCCTTTGAATTTGATTGGTCAATATTTCTCCATAGGTTATAATGGGTCCCTGTCGCTCCTATTCTGATTGGTCGAGATAGCCAAGCCCCCGCTAGCTCAACCAATCAGCTCTTTTCTGTATTTTTACTGTATTTTGAACTGTCCTGCCTTTGATTTTGATTGGTCTATATTTCTCCATAGGTTAGAATGGGTCCCTGTCACTCCTATTCTGATTGGGCCCGAGATAGCCAGCCCCGCTAGCTAAACCCAAATCAGCTCTTTTCTGTATTTTTACTGTATTTTGAACTGTCCCGCCTTTGCATTTGATTGGTCAATAGTTCTCCATAGATTTTAATGGTTCACTGTCACTCCTATTCTGATTGGCTGGTTTATGCCGACCAATGAGAAGAGCTTACAGAATTTGAATTACTGTATTTCCAATATCCTAATTCCTGATGTTGCGCCGTTCTAGATTTTTGGAAAGTGTTTTTTTTTATTTATCTTTTATTTTTGAGGTTTAAGCTCTTTTTCTGATAATGTTTTACGCCTTTATAAAGGCGTTTTTTTGGGAATCATACTCCATGCCGCACGGAGCTGAGCGTGAGATTTCTCTTGCGATCTTCTATATGCTTCCTCTCATGTTCCGTTCTCGCTTCACTTCGCCTCCGCCGGAGCATTTAGACCAGAATCAACTAGGTCTGCCTGTCGGAGCTGCCGAGCGCTGCAATGCGCCGCACTTTGCCGACCCGCGATCGTACATGCCTTGGAGTTTTTGAGCGCGCCGCATCCCGCCCCGGTACACATACACCGCGCCCACACCGCGCCCATTGCCCGCCCCTTCATGCGGGGGATAGCTGAAAGTGGTGAACGCTGCGCCTAACATCGCATCCCTGCGTCCAACAGGGGATTCGGGCCGGTGAGGCGCAGGTTACGCCAGAAAACAGGCGTAAATGCCATTCATACATGTCGCCCTAAGCTGCAGTACCTCTCATAAAGTTTCCTGGTCTTTTTGCTTTTTTTTCAATACTATTGTTCTTCACAGTACAATCACAAAGTTATATTCAATGATTCTTGAATAACTTGGATAACACCAAAATGGCCACCACTGTGCTCTGCCAAGGACTGTGAGGTGGCTTTCTCACAATCCTGAATACATGGTTAGATAGTGGTAACTTAAAGCCCAAGCCATGGGTTTCAGAGTAAGCTCCACCATGGGTCAGGTGAAGCATCATAGCTGTGGTGTCAATAGTCACTTACCACTAATCCCTAGCATTTTTATAACATATACATTCCCTCACAATATTTAACCCCACATCAGAGGACATGTAAGCCCCATCCAAAAGGTCTGATCCTTGATCAGGAATACTAATTTTTCATTATTTGCTAACCCTCTCTTTCTGGAAGCCTTGTATAAATCATTCACTTTCCCCCCGAGGATTGGAACATAATTTTTATACTTAGCCACAGGTCTTCCATTTTGGGGTACATGCAGGAAAAGAACTATAAAGTGCTTTCTAGATGGTAAATAACACCTGATATTCTTCATGTAATGTTTCCATCTGTCCCCAATGTGTATTGGAGGCATACTGAGGCTACTGAGCCGACTTCCATATTTGGTGGGACATCCCAGATAGACAGTGTCTTTGGCAAAAAATTATTTCCTCTTTATAATTCTTTCTCTTTGGTGGAAGCCACTTGCTGTCCTGAAATGGCTTAATTGCCAAGAGTTAAAAAGGAGCTCCTCAGACATTTCATTCCTGCTGCTCATCAGAGCATAACAGTTCATCAGAAGAGGCTGGTTCCTCCTCCATTGGGAGCATTCTTTGAGCGCCTTAATTAAATCATGAAAATGGAGGAACTCATTGCTATTTCTGTTGATAAGCACTCCTTGTTTATTAATGGGTGGCAGCCTTGGACAATCTTTACGGACTCTGGAAGCAGTTTCAATGGTTGGATTTCAAAACACTTTAGTCATCACTTTTCATAAACCCTGCCGGGTGCCAGATGCTAACTGCAGCTAACACCTGCCAGTAAGAGCACAGAATGGAGCTGGCTCCATTCCATTCTGTTTAACCAATTAGACACCATGGTGATCACAGCCACGGCATCTAAATGAATGAGAAACAGTGTTGCACTCCACCTCTCACTCCCCGCGGTGAGATTGCAAGGCCCCGATCCGCTCACAGGGCAGGTGAAAGCCTTGCAAAGGTTTCCATCGCTGCCATATTTTTCAATTTACTACTTCCTGCCCCAGACAGGAAGTAGTAAAACCATCGTATTTGTACACTCTTTAGTATTGTTTATATAATACAAAAGGGTGTACACATGATTGTGCCCCTTACTGGTCAAGCACCCTAGGAGGACTCAAAGTGCTATTGAAAAAATATATATGTTAAAAGTGTAAAAAAAAAATACATTACAAGTTCAAATCACCCCATTTTTGCCATTTTACAAATAAAAATTGTGCCAAAATTGTGGTTTTTTTTGTCATTTCAGATCCTTTAAAAATCGGAATAAAAGTGATTACAAAAGTCATATCTATCCCAAAATGGTACCAATAAAAAGAATGCTTCAGCCTGCAGAAAATGCACCTTCATTCAGGTCTACAGGAAGAAGTTCAAAAATGTTATTGGTTGCAGAAAGTGATGTTGCGGCGCAAACTTCAAAAATAGAAAATGTCTGTATTTTTTTTTCGGTACAATAACATAACGCACACCCTACATATTTGATATTGCTGGAATTGTATCAACCTGCAGAATACAGCGAACACATTATTTATACCAGAGAGTGAACGACGTAAAAAAAAAACTGCAAACATGGCGCAAGTACGTCTTTTTCACATTTTGACCCACTTTTTGCAGTTTCCCAGTATATATCCATATATGTATAAATACTACTTTTTTATGGCACAATTTGTTCACGGTCATATCTCCATTGTGTCCTCTCTGTACAGTAAATATATTTTTTTGTATTCATAAGGTGTACCCCCTCTCTATAATGCTCTATTCAATCACCTATTGGCAAAAACAAATTGCACAAAAATTAAAATTACTTTTAAAAAAAAAAAAAATAAGTTTCAGGGCTCTCATGGGTTCTTTTTTTACCCTGTGGACATTGAAGTGTGTGAGGTTTTGTGATGATGTTTGTCCTGAATACAGAGCTAGCTGAAATTTCAGGCTCTGCAGGATGACTTCTCACGTTGAATTAGCAGAGAAGCACAGAAGCATTTCACTGCTTATAAATAAGCCTGTTTAGTTTATCCATGGACTGTAATCTCTTGCACAATGACACTAAGCTTTCTGGCAGAAAGGAATAGCATTTCCCTCTTCCTCTCTCTTTACCATGTTCCGGGGGTTAGACATCAGAGAAGGGGAGAGACGCATATTAATGATGTTGTCCCTGGTAGTGTGGTCACTCAAGCCGACCCACAAAAGATTCACGGATGAGAAAGGAATCGATAAAGCGTTCAGCGCCTCTTCATTCAAACTGTCGTTGGCGTCACGCTGAGTGGTCCAAGTTCTCAGCAGCAATCAGAATGGACTTGAAAGTGTTGGCTCTCTACGATTTCATCCTCTAGGGCTATGGATTAAAACGTGTAGAGAAGGCTAAAACTGCAAAGCTTGAGAACAACAGAGTGAATGTGTCCAGCCATATAACATCCTGTGATGTGTATGTCATGTACCATTATGCATCAGTCCCCATTGGTCATGTTTGCTAAGCAGTACTTCTCTACACAAAAATTCTAGTGTTATGTTTCTTTTTATCCAATTGGAGCCGGGTACGTGTAGGATATTGGATATCGATAGGTTATACAGGTGTAACTAAGATAAACTTGGCAGATAACACATGAAAACAGACAAAAAATTATTAAACTTTTTCACCACTTTAAGATTTTGGTTTGCCTAACATGAAATACAGAAAGCCAAGAAAAAAAAATTTTGAAAATCGTATAAAGTTATACATTGGTATGAAACTGAAATGGCAAGGGTAAAACACTGAAAGACAGAATTTTGTCAATCTTGCAATGCCAAGAACCTCCAAATCAGTAGGGGACAGCACAAAGGAGAAGAACCCACAAACTCTAGATAAAACATGTTAAAAATGTAAAAGAAAATCAAGACATACATGTGGTAAATGATGCTGTAAATTATTGCCTTAGTCTTGCGTTAATCTAGCTCAAGTATATTACAACCGGGCTTAATTTCACACGAAGCACAGTATGTTTGTGCCTATAGGCAGCCATGGGGCAAGGGCATCTCATAATGAAAAAGTTATCATATCAATATGCTAAACGTATATATTCATAGCTAAAGTATGTGTACTTATAGGTCTGTTAGTCACTCACAGTGCTGTAAGACTGACAGGAGGACACTCAGTAAGGGACTAGTGTATGTTGTGGGAAGTATAGCTTTATTTCAAAGGAAACCAATGCAACTATTGTACCCTACTTTATTTAACCCCTAAGGCACTGGACCCCCCTTTTGAGTGCTATGATTTTAAGTCGTATTCCCTGCCACGTACTGGGCGCAAAGAGAAAGAAGTGACATGTCACTTCTTTCCTGCGTTCACGCTTGGAAAAGGGGGGATGAATGGCGGCCGGAGCGCTTTAGAAGCACGCTACTAATCAGCTATGGGTGATTGCGCCATTAACTCCCCCTAATTGTTTAGTGGTCCAGAGTCCAGACCAATCTTGGACTGTCCATGCTCCAAAGTATTAAAAAACGGGTTTTTAACCATTGCTTTTTGAAATTGAAATCAAAAAAAGGGGAAACAACACGTATTCATCCATAAATTGGGAATCGATGCACAATTAAGTCACACTACAGGAACAGCAGAGTTGAGTTGCAATACATGGAAAGCAAAGCAAATTAGCAATTCAGAAGCAGCAAGCTGCATGTGATGCTCATGGTATTTAGGTGAAAGTCCAGACTTAGATACAAGACATAGATTTAGGATTCGAGATATAGACCAAGGTGATAAAGAAAGCTCACAAACCAGAAGCAAAAATAATACAGTACAAAAAAGAAAATTTTGGGGAAAACACTTCATAAAGGTCACTATTTTTAACTTATGTCCCTCTGTTATTCTTCGCTTCTTAAATTTCTTCCTTTTTCACTTGTGAAATATATTTGCATTAATTTATACTTACTACATTGCTCCAAACAATATCTGTCTGGCTCCTAATTATGTAATAGGACCTTGGCAATTTTCTATTTTAAACATACGTAAACACATGGCTGAGCGAGATCAAAACAAAAAAAAGACCTTTAACAAGGCATTCCCATTTTATTGATTAGCTTCAAACGTGTAGGCAAAGGTCAATAAAGATTATTACCAAATACATTGCTGTTATGATTTTGCTTAATTTCACAAATAGAGCAGTTCTTATCTCCTGCTGGTTTAATGAAGGTTTCCTAGGATGACGACCAACTCTCCCTGCTCTAGAAGTGCCAAATCAGCAGCAAAGAAGCTTGTTCATCTTTCTTATAGACAAACTTTAACTCTTTAAGGTTCAATAGCACTCTATAATATCCCTCTAACAGGCTCAGCTAGTAATAGTCACTGCTGTAGAACTGCCCACAGTCTGAACAGGAAGTGAGAGCCTGAAGCTGGTCATGAAGAGCAGGCTCTGTGAAGCAGCCAGATGGTACTACTTCTCTAACAGCAGACTGATTAAAGCTGCAAAGCATGACCTTGGGGGTCAGGTGTTAGAAACATACAAGCTCAAATCCTAACAACAGACAACATAACTCACCAACCGAGAAGAGATATAGTTTACTAGTGGTAAAGTAATAGATACAACTAAATTCATAGATTATACATGTCAAAAATGTTTATTGTATAGTAAAGGAATATACAATACTATTTTATTTTCCACCAACTTGTTAAATGAGGTACATGTACTGCATATTCTGGATAGTCTTCTTTTTAGCCATACTATAGTGTACCATACTGGTCAAAATGGAGCATTGAGTGAAGGTTAATTACAGGGGTAACCAACATAAAAATACAGAAAATGTCCAAACTCTCTCTTGTTACTTGCCAGTTGGTAAGCACAGCTATTACTCCTACTTACTTCTTTTATTTCAGAAGACGTTGCTAAACCTTATGACAAAGACAAGAAAATAGTACAGAAGCACTGTATATTTACTGTAACAAGCTACTCTGGGAAATAATGTAGAAGCAATGGCATATGGAGTATGGAGAACTCATGATTGGGACTGATATGCTCAAAGACACCTACATTACCTGCAGAGCCATCATAGGGAGCAAAGCTTTTTCACTGCTGTCCTGTCATTCTACAGAGGACAAAGGGAGCAAGAAGCCTGCTGTCTGCTGGTGCCACAAGTTGTAATGACAGCGATCAGGAAAACACTGTTGCTTTTTGTTTTTCAAGACGGACTGTGCAAAAAACAGCTTGGAGTTAAAAGATGATTCAAAAACGACAGTGCAAGATTATCGCTTCAGTATACCTAAAGTGAGAGAACACCACACAGATTCATTAAAGCACCATCTATAAGTTTTTTCTGTTCAAAGTGATTTCCATTGGTGACATGGCAGATGTCTAGCTGGTAGTCCAGTTCTTTCCCGATGTATGCCAGCATATCCTCAGTATATCCTCAGCCAGTGATTCATTGTCTCAGGTTGTTCAGATCCTGTGACTGGGGAAGGCAAATACCTTGAGTCCCTGATGTAGCCCCACAGAAAGAAGGTGTATTACACAAGACTATAGAGCTCTAAAGAGTTAAAGCTTCTCACTTAAGCAAAAAAAAAGTTTGTTACTAGAGATAAAACTCTGCAGGAGGTGACTCACCATAGACGGACTGACTGACTGATGGCAGTTTGAGCAATGAGTGATGGAAGGAAGAGCAGAGAGAGGTCGGGAGAGGTCACGGTAACCAGGGAAACTTAAAAAACTCCTGACCAAAGCAAAATCAACAAAACAATGTATTTAGTAATAGTCTTCTTTTACCTTCCCTTACATGTCACACTATGTACAGTAAGAACATTTGACAGTTAAGCCTTGAAAATGAAAACTGCAATAAGTCAGTTTTACTCGGATTTTTAGTCACCAGTAATCAACTACCGCTGTTTCTGTAACTACCGGCCGTTACTACACGCTTTTGTGAATCACGACGTGCCAAGGGGAAAACATGGCCGTGGTACAGGTAAACAATCAGGGCAGGAGGTGTTCTAGTGGAGATAGTTGTCAAGCAAAAGGTCAGGGCAGGTGACAAGCAAAGGAGCAGTCAAGAAAACAAAACCAAGGGTTGAACCAGAGAATGTTTAAATGAACAGAGAATGAACAAAAGCTCAGTAACAGACACCAATAACTGTCAAGAAGCAAGCTGGAAGTGTGCCTATGAAATGTCATTGGTACAGGAAAAGTTGGATGGCGCATGCTGGCCCTTTAAAGGGAATATGTCGCCAATCTTATTTTTTTTTTACTTATTAAATCAAGCCCCTGATCCATATTCTTTTCCTCTCAGCCGTTTTTATTTACTGATTGTAGATTTCTCTATTCGGCCGTCTATATATGATTGTGGGGAAGACATTCTTTCTTGCACGGCTTTAACAGCAGTCAGAGAGATACTTTACAGCAGCTTCATGCCCATAGGATTCCTAAGACAGTTTCTGTCCCATAGACGTCTATAGTATAGTTTTCACTGTGAAGGAAGGGGAGAGGGGGAGCTGTGACATCTCCTCTTGTGACTGGTGGATTCTGATTTATCTGTACACAATGGTGTCTCCTTTCAGCTTGACCCTGCTGTTACTGATAATGAGCAGACTGCTGAAAAGCTCTCTAAACAGAGCAGGAAGTGTCAGACGATTATTAGGCTTAGTGGTCAAAGTGAAAACTGCAGGGCTTAAGAATTATTAAAAAAAATACTGAAAGTGATATGGAAAATTATAAAAAACATAACCAAAAATTCCTACAAAATGTGTTTAACATAGAAATGTGAGTTAAACAATAAGTCATTTTTTGATGACACATTCCCTTTAAATCAGGGAGAACCAGTGCTCATGTCCCCTATGGGGCGACTGCACAGTCAGGGAGCAGGTGAGGAGACCAGACACTGAGGAGAAGAGTGGAGAGGTGAATGTAGTGCCAGAGCGGAGAGGTAGGGGCACCAGTAAAGAGATAAGCAAATGATAGGAATGGGCATTCTTATATGTGATAGATGAGGTTAATAGTATTGTATCAATTTCAGTAATATGTATGGACATACAGCAGTCTTTTTTTTTTTTTTAAAGCACACCATTTTCCCAATCCTATATAACCTCTTTAAATATTTTTCATGATCATCCAAATGCCCCCTACCTTCCTTGCCATTCTTATAAATGAATATGAAGAAATGAATATTAATTGTGCAGAGGACATCTAAGCAGAACTGATGGACATGCCATTTAAGGGAAATATTTTGAATGTTTAATTGTTCTAGAAGAATTTATGTTCCAGCAAAGACACACGGCAAATAACTTAACTAGAATTATCTCCAAACTGGAGCTCAGTCATACATGCTAATATCTGTACTAAAATAGACACACCGCCCAAAGCAATATTGATTCATCGGAACATCTTTTGCAGTCAAGCAATGCATCTCTGCACAGGTGTCAGTCACATGTACCAACTCAGCAGTCTGTATCTGAAATAATCAAATCATGCTGTCACTCCGTTTCGCTGTCATTCTCCTATCTGCCTTTCTCACACTGGACTGGTTGTAACTTGCCAGTGTAAATGGTTCTGTACAGATCTCCTCGGTTTCATTCTGCCATTCATTTATTGCTGGCCTGTCAGTGGCATTTTAGGGCACTATTTAGACTTGTTCATTGTAGACCTTTCCCTTGTTCATTTTCTTACAGCTACCTTGTTTTTTGCAGGTATGTGAACTCAGATTGTCTAGTACTTGCCTGACTACTTGTCTGGATGAATATCGTCTGGGAACAAAGGTAGGACAACCTCCTTTGGTGCCCAAGGCAGGGATTATAGAATAAACCCATTTGGTTCTTAAAAATCAACATGGTAGCTGTGGGATGGACAATCATTCAGTTAACTTCCAGAGCCATCTTTTCAGCATTATGGGCCCCTGGGCAAAGCACTGCAGTGGGCCCTGTCCAAATACATGACATCACACTAGGCCATGCCTCTAGCCATCTCCAAGCACAACCATATTATCACGCCATTTATGTCTGGACACCGCCAGCCTACAGTTTACAAGACTGACTTGCAGGGAGCCTTTGGCTCCCTTCTCCACTATGGTTGTTATTTGTTTGAACATCCTAAAAACACACAAATAGTAAAATAATGAAAGGCAACCATTGGATCCTGGGTATGTTTCTTGTATTCCTGAGACAAGAATACCCCACCTGGAGCCCCTATACTTGTGGAGCCCCCGGGCAACTGCCTAGTGTGCCCAATGGAAAAGATCACTATATTTACTATTTTGCCATAGGCAAACTTAAACTCTATCAGTTCTCTATCTATTAAACACTAAAACGTAACTTTTATTATATCTAACTCTTAACCTCTATACAAACTATTTAAAAACCTGATCTCTATCCTCATCATTTAACCCTTTTTGCTTCTGAAAGAGGGAATAACTCCCTTTCTATCATCAAGTCTGGTGGAACCCCACCTATTGGCAGGAGAGCCTTATATCTATAGCAAAGTACTAGCTTCAGCAAGGGATCCCAAGCCAACTACTTGGGCAGTCGTCCCTAATCTCATAGACACAGAACAAATAAGGCCCCCTTGTGACACCGTCTGCAGCAGGTGACACTTGTAGACAGAGGTGAGAGATCACAATTTAAAACGTCATGCCTGACCTTGCCGACATGTTTCGCCAGCTAACCTGGCTTTATCAAGGCTTAGAGGTCCGATGGAAAAGATGGCCCTGTTAACTTCCCAATAATGCCTGACATTTACTATTTTTTTGTGTCTTTGTCACAAATCATGGTTGATAAGTTCTTGAAGTTTTAAAACTATTAGGATATATTCTAAATTTAATATTGCTGCATTAAAGAGCGCTGTAGTAGTTCAGTAATGTCACAGATGATCACAGTCAATGCTGGCTCTTTGTCTATAGGGTCAGACTGGGAACCTGAGGATGCTTCTGTGAGTCAAGGTTCTGAAACAATAATAGGTCTCAAAAGTCCATTAGAAAACACTCAATTGAGAGGCTCCTTTGGAGGGAATAATTTGCCAAGAGGTTCCATTTCTTGTGAGGTGTGAGTGTGTACATAGTGTATATAGGTTTTGTAATGATGACAAAGCACTTTTATTTTAGGGTGCAGGGGTACTCTATGCTCTGGGGACCATAGGCAGATGGCAGCCAATCAGAAGTAACAAGAAGGCAGGGGCTGTGGTTAGACATAAAAAGGGAGCCTTTCATTAGTAGAGTTAGTTTCAGTTGTATCTTGATGTTAGTAGGATCCTGTTTCAAAGTTCCAGCACAAAAGGGTCTTCTGCTCAACAGCCAGGAGCGGTGAAGTGGAGCAGGTTACAGACAGCCCCACAGCCTGAGTACTCGCAGGAGAAATAGAGAGAGAGAAAGATAAGTAGATAAAGAAGAGAGTGACAGTAACAGAGAGATGAGAAAGAGAAAAAAGGGAACTATTCTGAGAAGGAAGAAAAGGAGAGAAGGTCTAATAGATAGCCACCAGGGAAGCATATTGAGTTACTAACATGACCTCTAACCCTGGAGTCAGCATCTAGAGTGTAAGAAGAGGAACTTGGGAAATTGACAAAATAGTAATTGCTAGACTCAAGAGGCGACTAAGTCTAAATTTGTGTAAATGTCTAACTGTTGAAATGACCTGAGTTGTGATGGATTAAAGAAGCATTGTGAGTAAAGCTCCTAGCTGGTTTACCTACCATCCTGAAGGACATTAAAAATACAAGATTTGTAAATGTTGCACATTTTATTATGAGGGAATCAATAGGTTTACTATATTTAAAGTGTAGTTTCATCTTTGTATCCCAGCTGCACAGTAAATGATCTTGGTTTATGATTTCTATTATACTTCATTAAAAATAAAATATACTTGATTCATTTCCGCTTTGATCTGAAATGAATAATTTACACTCTTGGTTCTGCAATTATTTTTTAGGTAGATTGGAAAATGAAAGCGGATTTATTGCAACACAAGAGCATTTTTTTTTTGCTTTTACTGTATGTACAGTTTTAAATTTAAAATGTCATAACGTTTATTTTTGTACATTAAATAGTCAACCAGTGTCGGCGTGGAGTTTCTTTGGTCCAGGAGTATGTATATCTACGTCTCACCCTTCACCTCTATCAGAGCACCCAGTACAATCGAGTAGGTGTGCTCACCTCTGTTTACTGGGGGGATGGAACCCCTTTAATAAGGTAAAATAGGTGATTTGTGAATTAACCTGTAAGGTGTGGGAGAGCAGGTAATAGGTGTCAAGCAGGCAGGTACATCTGTGTGTGTGGATTCTGTTGTTGCTTGGACTACCGGTGTGGGATTGCTGAGAGGTGTAGTGCACCAACGAGAAAGTAACCACAGGGTCTATTTAATATGGAGCTTGGCAAAATATACTTATATCTTAATGTACTTATATCTTAATGTAGTACTGGCAGGGGCGTAACTGTAGGGGGTGCAGAGATAACAGTTGCAACCAGGCCATGCATCATGAGGGAACCAAAAGCCTTTCTGCCACATAAAAAGACACCTTTATTGTAAATGATACATGGTAGCTGGGGGGACCCCATTTCACTTTTTTTGCATTAAGGCCCAGAAGGTTCAAGTTATTCCTCTGAGTACAGGGATAGACAGTAATGGTATCTTGTTAAATGGTGTCATTTATGCTGTATAGTGTCATACATACAGATGGCCTCTTTTATTTCCAAATGTCAGAGCCTCAAATTAAACCACCAATGGACTCTAAAAAAATGCAAAAAAAGACTAAGAAGGAAAAGGGAGTCATGGATATATATGGGGCGTAGAGGTTACAGCCGTACTCAGGCCCTGGAGCACAGATGGGCCCAAAAGGTTTTTCTGCCCTGCTCCATTATTACTATAGGACTATTCTTATCTTAGACATTTAAGACATATTCCCATCTCAGACCTACACAGGATATACTATAAATGCAATGACTACGAACTGCCACATCCAGGCAGATAAAGAAGGTGGCAGCACATTTGCATGATGATTCTCCTTTGTGACGGTCAATGTGCGAGTTACAGACACATCCATGTATTGTAGTGAATGGAGAGAGCCACACACATGCGTAACTGCATCAGGAGGCAGGACTGGGGTCAGCTCAGGACCCCTCTCCTTATCATACATGTGGATCCCAGAAGTTGGTGCCCTCATAACTCAGACAAATATGACTTAGGCCTGGTTCACATTTGTGCTGGAAGTTCCATTCAAAAGACGTTCAACTGGACAGACCCTGGCATAACCCATTAAATACAATAAGTCCAAGAAGTCATACAACAAGTAGCCCAGCTTACAATGTTAATGTGCCATCAGCCCTTTGGAGCGTGCACTGCTTATTTGAATAAGGCCTGAGATAGGAATAATCATTAAACCCCTTGATAAATACAGACCACAGTCTGGACCCTATAATCAATAAAGACCACAGACTAGACCCCTTGATCAATGCAGACCACAGTCCAGACCTTTTAATCAATGCAAACGACTGACCAGCCACTCAATTATTTAAGACCCCAGACCAGACCCTTTAAGGTTTTTTTTTTTTGTAAGGTTGTTTCACAGAGCCAGCTTCAGGCTACCACTTTCTGGTTAGGCTATGGGTGGTTCTATAGAGGTGAAAAAAACAT
>JAODAL010033467.1:0-45531 GCA_025379985.1 Phyllomedusa bahiana
TTTAAGCAATGTGGTATCTAAATTTGTGTGCGCAATGCCCGACCACAGGCCTTTATTGTGGGGGAAACAGGGCAAAGTCTCAGCCAGCGCATGAACTCCCACAGATTCACTATTAATAACATAGAACTGATCTTCCATGGCACAACACTTCTCCAGAGAGGACCACGGGTTTTTGAAGATCTGAAGATTGTGGTTTTAATGGGACACTTTAAGAGCAGAGGGAGAGAAAGGAATGGGAATTAAATTAATTGAAAAAAATTTCAGACTCTGCAAAATGGGTTAAATTCCATGCTAGTTTATGTCAAACTAAAATGTGAACTGTGATGGCCACAAATTACACGTGATGGCTGTGAGATAAGACGGCAATTTACTGACCCCTCTGTCATGCCTCAAAGTTTCCAGATAGTTAATTGTTTGACCTGTTGTAAATGACTTGTTTGCTTATTGCATTTTGTTATGTTTAAGAATTCTAAGATCCTTTGAAGGTCCATGTCTTGTGTGAAATAAAAAAGCCTTGAATTTTCCCAATTTCTTGTATATCATCATGTCTGAAGAAGGGAGCTAGTTCTCTCGAAAGCTCACCATCAAATATACTCAGTTAGCCTCTAAAAGGTATCGCCTGATTTCTTCAAAGTGATAGATTGTAAGTGATTTGAAGAAATATGACCGAAATGGGACAGAAGTGGGCATAAGGGGGCCAGGAGGAAGGCTTTTTTGTGAGTACCTATCTTTAGATTCCACAACTCATTCACCATGCTCACTAATGCTAATCTACCTTGCAGCCTTTCTCCCTTCTACTGTACCATCAGTCTCACCCCCTGACAATTCTATCCATGTCACTCCTCTCTCCCTCCCCTCACCCATGTATACATCCCACACACTTGTTCCCCTTTTTAACTACCACAAATCACCAGCATGAAATAGGGGCCACAAAGCGCCGCTCATACACAATCATTTAAACCCATCTTGTTGTTTTCATTCTCCTGCTTCTCGCCGCAGGTGACATCTCTCCTAACCCCGGCCCTACTTTCTTTACTGCTCATCCCACTGCCTTCCATAGAAACCCTGCTAACCTGCTCGCTATTTGTTGTATGTATTTTCCTGCCCCTTTTAAATGTGCCCTGTGGAACGCCCAATCTGTTGGCAACAAACCCACTGCTGTTCATGACCTGTTTCTTTTCTTCCCTAAAACCTGCTGGCCCTCACAGAAACATGGCTCCAGCCATCTAGCACCGCTTCCCTTGCTGCCCTCACCTATGGTGGCCTACACTTCACCCACACCCCCAGACCTGAGAACAGGCTGGGTGGTGGAGTCGGCATACTTCTCTCTCACAACTGCACTTACCAGGTCATTCCTCCCGCACCCTCCCTCACTTTCCCCCCCCCTTTGAAGTCCACCCATTAGACTCTTTCGGCCATTTTTTCCATCAGAGTTGCAGTTGTGTATAGACCCCCCGGCTCACCCCGCCAGTTTCTGGATCATTTCACTGCCTGGCTCCCTCATTTCCTCTCTTCTGAAATGCCCACTCTCATCATGGGTGATTTCAACATCTCCATTGATGACCCCATGTCTCCTTTCTTTCACTATCCTCTTCTCTTGGCCTCTCACAGTTTACAGACTCTCCCACCCACAAGGATGGACACTCTCTTGATCTGGTCTTCTGTCGTCTCTCATCAATTTCCAACCTCACCAATTCTCCTTATGCTCTCTCTGATCATAACCTTATCTCTTTTACTATCAATAATTCTCAGCCTTCTCTGGACACACCTGCCTTTCACCCATTCAGAAATATCCCCTCCATTAACACCCAGGAACTCATAGACACCATACAGTCCTCACTTCCCCCAATCTCCTCCCTCTCCTGTCCTGACCCGGCTGTCAAAAATTACAACAAAACTCTCACAACCACCCTGGACATATTGGCACCGCTCACACACCGCACCACCAGAGTCAGACGCCGGGAGCCTTGGCACACACCTCAGACTCGCCATCTGCAGCGCTGTTCCAGGTGTGCTGAGCGTCTGTGGAGAAAGTCAAAGCTACCTGCAGACTTTCTGCACTATAAATTCATGCTTACCACACTGCCCTTCACTGCGCCAAACAAAAAATATTTCACCTCCCTCATCTCAACCTTACACAACAACCCAAAACGCCTGTTTGACACTTTCCACTCCCTCCTCAGACCTAAAGCTCAGACCCTGGTCACTGGGCCTCGTGCTGAAGACCTGGCCACTCACTTCAAGACAAAAATTTACAGTATCCGGCATAACATCTCATCACAAACCCCAAGCAGCACACATCCTGTCCCTCCCCGCATGTCCTCTAGTCTGCTCTCAGCTCTTGACCCAACGACAGAAGAAGAAGAAGTATCCAGGCTTCTCCTGTCTGCTCGCCCCACCACCTGCTTTAGCGACCCCATTCCCTCCCCCCTTCTCCAGTCTATTTCTCCAGCTGTCCTCTCTCACCTCACTTCAATCTGTAACCTCTCTCTCTCCACTGGGATCTTTCCATCCTCCTTTAAACACGCTTTATAACTCCTTACTGAAAAAGCCCTCCTGGACCCGTCCTGCGCTGCCAACTACCGACCATCCTCTAACTTCCCCTTTATCTCTAAAATCCGGGAAAACGCTTGGTCTACTCTCGCCTACTCCGCCATCTCTCAGCTTACTTTCGTCTCGCTCCTCTACAATCAGGTTTCCCCTCCCTACACTCCACGGAAACTGCTCTAGTTTAAAATCTCTAATGATCTCCACAACTGCTAAATCTCAGGCAAATACTCGTTTGTTGGTTCTCCTGGGTCTCTCGCAGCATTTACACTGTTGATCACCATCTTCTCCTCAGCATGCTCAGCACCCTTGGCCTCCAGGACAAACGCTCTGCTTGATTCTCTTCCTACCTCTCTGAAAGGGGCCTTCAGTGTCTCATTTACAGGTTCTACTTCCTTCTCCTCTCCCTCTTGCTGTTGGGGTCCCTCAGAGGTCGGTTCTTGGGCCACTCCTTTTCTCAATCTATACAGCCCCCATTGGCCAAACCATAAATAGGGTTTTTTTTCCTTTCCAAACTCTTACGCTGTGGAACCCTCATTATACAACCCCTTCCCGGGACCCCACTCCCCCCCCTGCTACGAAACCCCCGTGACTGTCTGCCGGCTGTCTTTGACATCTTTTACCTCTCTATTCCCCCCCAACTAAACCCCACTAAATCTGAATTTTCTTTTTTTTTCCCCCAACCCTTTAAAACTAACCAAACCCCCCTTTTGTTTTTCTCTCCAGTGTGTGGCCAAACACCATAACCAAACCCAGGCGCAGGCCCGCTGTCTTGGGGTTTTTTCTAGACTCTGATCTGTTCCTTTATCCCCCCATATCCAAAAACCCCACCTGCCCTTGGTTTACCTTTCCCCCTCAAGGGAAAAATTTTCCAGAATCCGTCCTTTTTTCCCCCCCACTGTGGAAAAAACCAAACTCTCCCAAAGGTTTTCTTTTATTCATTTTTTCCCTCTTGGGTTTCTCTAAATCCCCCGGGTTATCGGGTTTCCCCCCTCTCTGTAAAAAATTACCCTCTCCCAATTTTGTCCCCGAATGCAGCCCGCCAGTTTTGTTTTCTTTTTCCAAACCGCTAAACAATGGGCCTTTTACCCTGTGTCATTCCCCTGCCCCTGGTTGCCCATTCCCGTTTCAGAATAAGGGATAAAAATAATTTACTTTAAACCCCTAAAGGGTCTCTAACCCGTTTTTGGGACCCCATACATCTTCCGCCCTCTTTCTCGGCTACCCCCCTGCCCGCGCCCCCCCATTCAACTATGGACAAACAAACTTCAGACCACAATCATCCCAAAACCCCCCATGCCCCTCTTCCCCGATTTTGGGACATGTTGCACCCCTTTTCCCGGAAAAACCTACCACGTAAACCCTAAAGGGACCAAAGCTAAACCTTTCCCGAAAAACCAAAATCTTCTCAGGCAGGGCCCCCAAAACCCCCCCAATTGCAACCCACCCTTTTTATCCCCAAAAATTTTGTATCCCCCAAATAGGGGGACTCCAGGCAAAATTTCAGTGGTAAACCAAAAGTATTGGGCACCCGCAAATTCTGTCAGAAAAATACTATTTTGTTTCCTTTAAAATGGGTTTGGCCAAAACACAAATTCTTTGGTATTATTATTTTCATTTAACTTTCTTCAATTTGGGAAAAAACCCCAAAAAAGAAAATTTTCAAAAAGCCAAAAAATTTTGGGTATAATTTTCCAAAAACCAAACAAAAAAAGGGGGGGGGACAAAGTATTGGCACTGGGTTTTAAAAAACCCTGTAATGCTTTTTCTAAATTTTGTAATTTAAAACACCCGTTAAATTCCTGTGGCAACCAACAGGTTTTGGCAAAAACAAAAACAACCCTTTTTGCCAGTTGACTGGATTAAAGTTTACTCCAAACCTCTGCCTTTGTCCTTGTGTGTAAACCCCATTAGCTTTGGGGAAAAAAAAAGAAGACCAAAGGGAAATGTCTGAGGAATTGAGAATCCCCAAAAAAATTTAAAAAGCAAAGGGGCAAACTCAAGGCTCCCAAGTCCCCCCTCCAAAGACCTAAAAAGTTCCTTTTGGGTTTTCTTTTTGGGGGTGTTTTCAAAAAAGTTTAACCCCCATGGACGTGGGGTAACCCCCCTCGATGTGGACCAAAAAAAAAAATTGAAAAGGGGGGAGATTTTCCCAAAAAAGCCAAGATTATGGGTAGGGATAAAGAACGGGGCGAACAATCGAAAAAGTTCAAGCTGCCCCGGGAGTCCAAGGGTAAAAAAAGTTCCCCCCGTTTCTATCCGTTGGCCCTCTGAAAAGAAAAAGGGACGTTTGGGTAGGATACCCAGGAAACCCCACTTTTTTTACCCCCCAGACATAAAAAAAGGGGGGGCTGGAGTTTGCCAAAACTTTCCTGAAAAGCCCCAAAAAAAATTTTGGAAAAATGTTTATTTTGGGCCCGATGAGAAAAAAGTTAAAAGCTTTTTGGGAAAAGGAAAACAACATGAGATTTCAGGGGAAAAAAGGGGGCATTCAAAGAAAAGAAAACGGGGCCCTACAAATCAAAAGATTGGGGTTTTGGGGTTCCCTTTTGGGTTTGGGGGGTTTCCTTTTTCCTCCTTGGCACTGGACTGCTTTACCGTGTGCATGGCATAAAAGAATCGAAAACACCAACAAATTTTGTAGCATAATGTAGGGCCCAGTGTTTAAAAGCTGGGGTTTCCCTCCCCCTTGGGCCCTGGGTCTTCCCCGCGTACAAAAGAAACCCAAAAAAAACACTTCAAAAAAAAACTATAAAAAAAGGTTTGGGGAGAAAGCACTGGGATTTTAAAAAGGGCCCTTTAATGGTCCAGACCTGAATCCCAAAAGAACACCTGTTGGGGAGATCTCAAAAAAGGCGTTTGGAGAAGGCCAAAACCCTTTAAATCTCAGGGGCCCCCCGGAAACAGTTTGCCAAAGAAAATGGTCTAAAATTCCGCAAGGGATTTTAAGAAAACTTCCCTTGTTTGGTTACCGGAAGCGGTTTTTTGCAGTTTATTTTTGGCCCAAAGGGTTTTGTACCCAAATTTAAAGGCTGAGTGTGCCAATCTTTTTTTTGGCCCTTTTTTTTGGTTTTTTTGTTAAATTAACAAAGATTTGAAATTTTTATTTTTATTCTCTTTTTTTGTTTTTTCATTGCCAGCAAAAAAAATGAATTTTTTTAATACCAAAGAATTTGTGATTGCAATCATTTTCAGGAAGAAACTGAGTATTATCTGACAGAATTGCAGGGGTGCCAATACTTTTGGCCACCACTGTATCTGTATATAGATGTACTGTCATGGTGGCAGGTTCACCCAATTTTTATGTAAACCTCCCCATATTTATAAAACAAGGCTGGCCCCAATTGTAAATTTAGCACTTCTCCCCCTTTGTTTCCCCCAGGCACCTTTTTTAGATTGTAAGCTCTTGGCGCAGGGCCTCACACCTTGTTTTCTCATCTGTAAAGTAGCTTTCACTTTGTAAGGTCTGTCTTTTGTCTGTAATTTTTACCCTCTACATTGTAAAGTGCTGCAGAATTTGTTGGCGCTATATAAATAAAGATTATTAGTCTTATTAGGAGTAGGCCACTGAGTGGCACAATGACCGAGTGTGGAGGTGGCACCAACAGGAGTAGGCCACAGAGTGGCACAATGACCAAGTGTGGAGGTCACAGCAGGAGCCACAGCAGCAGCATGAGGTCAGACAGTGCCACAATGACATTCTGGAGGTGGCAAAAACAGTAGTAGGCCACAGAGTGGCACAATGACAGAGAGTGGAGGTGACAGCAGGAGCAACAGCATGAGGTCAGAGAGTGGCACAATGACAGGGTGTGGAGGTGACGGCAGCAGCAACAACAGCAGCAGCGTGGGGGGTCAGAGAGTGGCACAATGACACATTGTGGAGGCCCCCCGGCACCAGCAACACCCGCGCAGATGGGTATAGAGTGGCACAATGACGTTGTGGAGGTGGGTGGCAATTTCCCAGCCCCTGGTTAAATGGTGGTAGGCAAAGGGATAAAGGGAGCAGTGTGTGGCATCAGGCGGGGGAGATCAGAATGTGGCTGAGGAGGTATTTTAAACCCGGACTCTCAAAGTTTGGGGGTCAGGGCTGATGTAATTGACCCCTAAGGATTGGTGTGTGGAAATCCCGGCCGATCCCGCCTGATTCATCTTGCAAAGGTCGTCGTTCCCTTTTCCCCGTGGACAAGCGGGTTCTCCTTGGGGGAACGATGGCCCCCCCCCCCTGAACACCCGCTCTGATGCCCACACGGGGCGGGCAGGACAGCTTTCCACTGCAAATGGGAAAAAGTTGCGGCCAAACTGAGGTGTGGCCGCCCATTTAGTCGCGGATCTTTAATGGGGTGGCAGACTGCTGTCCAAGAAAGCAAAACCCCCTTTTGGTTTGGGTCTGTCCAGGTTCCTGCTGCGCTTTACTGGGCGCTCCCCTCCTCACTAGGCGGGTAAAGGAAGTGTTTCAGGTCCGGGAATTGGTTGTGCTGTGGGTGGTACTGCTCCTAGCCCCCCCCCTTCCCCAAACAGCCCCGGCCCGTTGTCGGGGGCTGGGGAAACCCCCAGTCAGACCTGTCAGTGGGGGACGATGCCGCCATAGGACGGACAACGAAAACTAGGGGATTTCTCTATAGTTTTTTGAGTTTGTCCCGGGGGAAAAAAACTCCCATTTTGGACGGTGCGATGTTCCAATAGGGTGGAGAGCCCGAAGTCATCACCTGGGATGGTGACTAGAGGCAAATCAAAAAATGCTGGGGACCATTGCACAAAAGGGCTTGAGGGGCTCCCCGCCTCCCAAACTGCCTGATACTGCAATGGTTTCTTGCGGGTAATTTGCCCCGCCTTCCTCATTCCATCACCTCCTCACTGTTCCTGCTCTCCCCTCCCGTCCCTGGGTACAATGCTTCGGCTCCAAAGTCCTCCTCTCAGTTCAGTCCCCACCGGCTATGTGGCCGTGAGATGTGTTGCCAGTTTCCGTCCCCTACCCAGAAGATTTTTCGCATCTGTTTCCCGGACAGGAAGCTGGGGGAAAGCGTTATTATCCCCTAGTCTAGCGATGACAAAAAAAATGCCTCCTCAAATGGCCTCAGCAAAAGGAGGGGTCAGCATGAGTGCCCTGGTGACTCAAAAATTACCAGGGAGTACTCCCGTTGCCGGGGTGTTAAAAAATATTTTTAAAGGCCTTTCTTGTTCATAGTCGGTCCAGCTGTCAGGCGGGGAATTCCAACGGGTAGAAAAATGAATCGTGTGTGTTGGGGAGGCCATTTGGTGCTGCAAATCGAGGACGGTGTGCCTGGGCTTTGTAGGAATGGATGAAGGGTGCCAAATTTCCTGGCCCTTTCAGATCTTTGAAGATCGGTGGAAAGACTTCAGGAACCCTTTTTCAACCCGAATGAACCGTTTTCGCCATGCGGGTGCATGGACCATCATCCTCGGTGAAACCTGACACCATGTTCTCCCCTTGTCTCCCATGGTTTCGATTTGCAGTTGGCAAAGAGAAAGCCCCACATCGATTTCTTGCTGCAATACGCGGAGCAGTTCCCCCCCTGTGTGACCTGTTCGCCCAGACAAAACCCGGTGTGAAACTCGTGAACCGCTGTTGCCCCAACATTGGTAGAGGGGGCAGTCTTGTGGAGGCTGAGGGTGGGGAAGTGCGGGGGGGAGGCAGACATTGCGCAGGGGCAGAGTTTGACAAAAGTGGGGGAGAAAGCGGCGTTCCTGTCCCCAAGTCGTTGGTGTGGTGGGCAAGAAGAAAAATTCACCCCGTGGGCCGTAAAGGAATGTACTGGCCCTGACCGGTTTTGTTACAGCTCCACAAGTCTGCGCTGCGTGCACCCAGAAAAACGATAAGTCAAGGGTGGCCCCTTCTGTTTTATATTGTGAAGGGTGGTATGCCCTTTTTTGGAAAAAAAAAATTTCGGTTTGGAACCCCTTTACCCGGCTCAGCAAGGCCATTAGTTTTTTCTGAATGGGGAGATCACATTCGGAAAGGGAGGGATGCAGTACAAAAAAATTGGCAGGAGCACGGTTCAGTTTGAAACCCTTGGATGGTTGGACGATAGTTGTCCTTTGAATCGCCTCGTTTAACGACTGCTGGCGCCATGAGTTAAAAAGGGAGGAGGTCTGGACGGGGGATGAGAAAGAGACAGCTCCCCTTTTTTAGAGGTTTGGGGGAGCCCCTTTATGGCTGCAATGGCATGATGCCATGGGCTGTTTTGTGCGGGGCGGGGGACCCCCAATCTGAGCCACGTTTTCCAGGCCACCAGATTGGGCGCGGGCCATGGTTGCCAACATTAGTCCCTGACCACGCTTCACTTTTGCCCCCGTTTACATAACCCTTATTCGGTCCCCGGTGTTTAGCAAAAAACTGCCACACCCCCCGAGTAGTGATTTTACGCCAACGTCAAAACTGAGTGACTACCACCGCGCTGCCTCGCTGAGCCCCTGTGCTGCTACTTTATTGGACCTGTGAAGAGGGTTTTTACCCCCTGGCCGCTTGGCTTCGACCTCGCATGCTGCTACCCTCCTGACTCACGGCCCCCACTAACCACTTTCTGGCTATGCCGCCCACCCGACGCGCAAAGCTGAAGCCCTCTTCTCCTGCGATGATGAAGCCCTTGCTTCACCCGGCTCCCAAGTGCGGTCGGCTACATTAAACATCGATTTATTGTTTTATCTTCATGCTGTCCTCCTCAACGGTCTTGGTATGCAGAGGCAGACCCTCAAAAACATGACCTCCCATGCCACTCTCCACATCCATACTTTGCCGCCTACTGCAAGAAGCAGGGGTTTATTGGCCCCATTTCTTCGCTGCCAAGTAGCTGCTGACTGTCCCCCTCAAATTGTTTATCCTCGCTGTATAGTGGCGCTGATCCCAGACCACATTAGTAGATCTCTGGCTGAGGGCCGGATGAGACTGAGGCGGGTTAGGCAGGTGAGGGCGTTACGCTCCCGGGCCATCCCCAACTAAGGGTTGTGTCTGACGTTCCCACCGACTCCTTGCTTGGGTTCTCATATGTCATTGGGAGGAAAGTGGATGACCTGGTCAACCAATTAAAGAACCCTTGGGTTGGCTGGTCAAAACCCCGGCCGCAAAGAGGGACACCGGCAGTTTTGGCCTCCCCGAGGGGCCCCCCTGCTGCGACGTCCCCTTTACTGTGCTGCGACCTGTGCCTGCTCCAGGAATGTTTTTTGCCACTGCCACTCGCATGTGAAGAGCTGCCACACCTCTCTGTCTGACATACTGTTTTTTTCTAAAACGTACAGACTCTGTTTAATGAAGATATCTGTATATGATAAAATACACACCCTGTATTTGACTCCAAATGAACACACTAACAAGCTTGGGTAACCCTTGGATATAAAAATTTCGCTCCACAAATGGCCAGGAAAAAATTTTCTTGTATGTGCCGTTTAAAAATTGTGGTATTTTACTGAATTTGAAAAAACGCAAAACAGGTTAATTAACCTTCGATTATGAATTATGTACAGGCAAAAAATTCTTCTTTGGCGTTGAAAACACTGTCTCTTTTACTGCTACAACAGCAGAAAAACACTTAGTTAACCTTGGATCTAAATTGCGCAAAAAAATGAGCTGCCAAATATTACCAGCTAAGTAGCGTGTTAAAACGATGTGTATTTTACTGACCACAACAGCAGAAAAACACTTAAAGGGGTTTTGCCAGGACGTGCCTTATCTGCTAGGAAGCAAATGTAAACAAAGCAATGCTGAGCTGAGAGAAAAGACACAGCCAGAGCACAGGGGCCATGCGTAGGGATCGTGTGAATGTTCACTCAAAAAAATCAAATACAAACTAGTGGATTCTGTATACAAATGACAAAACCTTTCTCCACAGCAGCTTGAAAGCTCATTCAGCCTCTTGAAAGCTCCTTCATGTTCCCTGTCATCAGATAAAGCAGGGATCTACTCAGATGATCACACTACAATTAGTGGATTCTGTATACAAAAGACAAAATTTATTTCTACCGGTGCCTTGAAAGCTTCTTCAGTCCCTTCATCGATAATAAGTGTGCTTGCGCAAGCCCCGGCAGCAGCTCTTGTCAGGTCATATCTAATGCAAAATTTTAAGTAACTAAGGGAGGTAAGGCAGCCTGTAGCTCCTCAGGCCCGCAATTTTTTTATTCACATATATTTAGAAAAGTGATTAAATACCCATTTTGGAGTTTTCCCACGTCAACATTACATATGGCAAAAACCCCCTTTAATTAACCTTCGGTATGATTATGCTACAGGCAAAATTTCTTCTTTGGCGTTTAAAAAACCTTTCTTTTACTGACTACAATAGCACAAAGACGTTTAAGTAGCCTTGGATATAAATTGGGGAAAAGAAATGAGCAGCCAAAATTAACTGGTATTTGGATTGTAAAACGCTGTTTCTATAACTGAATACAACAGCAAACAAACAGGCTTAGATAACCCTTGGTTATTCAATGTGTCCAGGGCCCCGAGCAGATAGCATTAAAATGTTATGCAGCTGAATTTGGACGCACACTGGACTCAATTGCAATACCCCACAAAATCAAAATTAGAACGTGTAAGAGAAGCAGTCTCTGAGACAAGCTGTGACACCCCCCAAAAAATCGCTGTATAAAAGGTCTTTTTTTTGTGTGAGATCTCTAATACTGTTGCTGCAGCAGCTACAACACGGCACAGAGAGGGGAATGTGAAACTGCCAGCGTCGCGTTCCGGACTTATATAGTGCGGTGAGTCCGAATTCCGCCCGGGCTCTGATTGGTTCATCTCTGCACATGTCATTTAGGTTACTCCTTTCTTCATCCCAGAGTTCTTTGCCCCATGTAACGCCATGTGCTTGCAGCCATTTTATCAATGAACAACACGCTTCGTTCCCGCGAATCACCCGAAACTTCGACTACTTTCAGAATCAAAGTTTTCCTGAAATTCTAAACGAAGTTCACTTCGTTAGAATCGATTTGCCCATCTCTAATCACAACCAATATTGACAAAGTTATTGCTTTGATACTGAAATACCTGTTACACGGAGAGTAATAGTTCCTCTAGGTCACCGCGCGAGATGATACAAGTCAAGTAGAAGTGGAGTCTAAGGAGCTCCCTGGTTCTTCACCAGCTTTGTTGTGGGAGAGTCCCAGGTCACTATCCCTGATGTGACCACTTGTGGTAATGACCCAGGTGCAGCATGGCACCAAAAGGAGCAGGCTAAGTTGTAGTCGGTATACAGGCAGATGGGTCAGTGCAGGTGGCAAACAAATGCAGTCAGGTCCAAAGCACGGGTTAATAATCAGGAGGAATAGAACTAGGAACACAGCAAAGCACACACCAATAACTGACAGGGTGCGTAGGGGACGTGAGGTAATAAAGGATCAGCTCCCTTTAAATTTCAAAGTGCTGGCGCAAGCACACGCCAGTCACAAAAATATGATGGGAGTGGGGAGAGATAAAAGCTGGCATCCCCGGGGAAGGTACGAGTGCGTCAACGGTCCAGAGCAAGGACCATGTGACAGTACCATCCCCTTTAGGCCTCCCCTCTTTCAGATTGCTAAAATTTTAAGTCAAAATAAGGAGCATCAAGATTCTCTTCTGGTTCCCAGGATTTTTCTTCGGGCTCGAATCCCATCAAGTTGACGGAAGTACATGTCTCCAGCATCCACTTCGGTAGAAGTCTCTGTTTTTGCAAGAAGGGATTGAGGACCGGGGCTTTAGCAGAGAGAAGTGGAAGTAATTTGGGATCTGCATAGATAGAGACAGACAAAGTTTTTAGGCAACAGCGTTGGAGAACTTGGAAATGTCCCAGAAAGTGTAGGCCCAGCTTGAGGCTGGGAATCTTGAAACGGACATATTTGGCTGATGGCCACACTCTATCACCCAGATAAAAGACTGGACCAGCTCTATGTTTCTTATCAGCTTGATCTTTAGTCCGAGAAGATGCTTGCTGGGGAGATCGCCAGTTGTCTTGCAAGGTAGAGGAAGATTTGGGCATCCACAGCTGTAACATCAAAGATGGCAGGCATGGGAAGGGGGAGAGGGGTGATGTTGTCCATAAGCAATGAAGAAAGGGGAAGCTCCTGCAGGATCAGAATCAAGATGGTTATAAGAAAATTTAGCCCAAGGAAGTAAATCAGCCACATTATCTGCATGAGATGAAAGAAAATGACGTGGATTATTTCTGAGACCTTATTTTACCCTTTCTACTTGCCCATTGGTTTTAGGATGGTAAACAGAGGAGAAGTCCAACTTGACTTGGAGACGAGAATGAGACAGGACATCAGCCTTCATATTCTTCTATGCATTCCTAAAGTGCAATAGGAAATCAAATCGAGAGCAGAAGAGAGACCATCTAGCTTTATGGAGGTTTTACCATTGCGCAGCCTGGAAATAGAGATTCTTATGGTCTGTGTAGATATTCACTGGATGGAGAACTCCTTCCAGAAGATGACGTCACTTTTCTAAATCCAACTTAATGGCGAGCAGCTCTCAATCCCCTATGGTATAGTTCTTTTCTGCAGGGAAAAAAGGTTTTTTTTTAAAAAAAAAAAAGAAGAATGGTGGTCTTGCGTTTAGGAGTTCTCTGCATGAGTATAGCTCCAGACTCTGCAGATGAGGCATTCACCTCTAGGAAAAGAACAGGTACCATGGTAAATGCGGATTTAAGTTTCTTCTGCTTCAGGCGGCCAGAATTTAAGATTAACATTTTTCATAGTTAGAGCTACTATGGGCGCTTCCAGGGTGGAGAAGTGGGGATTAATTGCTAGTAGTAGTTCACAAACCCCAGGTAGGGTTGAACATCTTGTAGGCCTACAGGTTATCTGAGATGATATACCTAAGTAAGGGTAAACTAGTCTGTTCGAACACACATTTCTCGATTTTGTTATAGAGATGGTTGGCTTGTAAGTACTTTAAAACCAAGTGGACATGGTCACAATGAGTCTTAAGATCAGGTGAGAAGACCAAGATGTCATCAAGATAGACTACAAAACAGATGTACAAGAGGTCTCAGGAGATCTCATTAACAAAGTCCTGGAAGATGGCTGGATCACTGCAGAGACCAAAATGCCCCACGAGGTACTTAAAGTGCCCATCACAAGTGTTGAAGATGGTTTTCCATTCGTCACCATCGTGGATACGAATTAAATTATAGCCTCCTTGCAACTAGAATTTGGAGAAGATCCTGGCTCCACTTAATCGATCAAACAGCTTGGAGATCAGGGGTAACAGATACCAGTTCTTGATGGTAATCTTTTTTTAAACCCAAGTCGATGCGGGGCAAAGAGAATCAGCCTTCTCTACAAAGAAAAACCTTGCACCGGTAGGAGAGAATGACTTGTGGATAAAGCCTTTTTGCAGATTTTCTTTAATATAGGCTGGCATGGTAGATACACTCTACCATGTGGCACGTTGTACCAGGCAAGAGGTCAATTGGATACTCATAGGCCCAATGTGAGGGAAGAGTCAATGCTTGCTTTTAACTGAAAACAGTCGCATAGTTCTGATACAACGACAGAAGACCCAGAGTGGAGTCAAGGATGTCAGTGGAGAAGCAGTTCACACCAGGTGAAGTGGTGTGAGACACTGGAAGTGGCACTGTTGCCCCCCAGTGAGTGTCTTCACCTGTTTGCCAGTCAAGTACGGGAGTGTGGCACTGCAACTAGAGGAGGCAGAGAACTGCAGAAGTGGAATGCGGAATCACAAGAAACAAGATCTTCTCTTTATGTGACGGCCCAACCTGAAGCATCAGGGGTTCAGTACGATACTGGATAGAGTTCCTTAGGCATTATCCTTTTATGGAACGGATTTTCAGAAGTTTGTCAAAAAGAATCACTGGAAGACAAAATCTGGAGATCAACAAAGAATTAATGACATTTCCAGCAGAACCAAAGTCCAGGAAGGTTGAGACTTGAAACTTGACACCAGGTGATGAGCAGAGTGTGACTGGCATACTCAGGTGTTGAGAGGATGCATCTTTACTTAGGATTACCTCTCCCACGAAGTCTAGGTGCTGAAGTTTTCCGGGACGAAATGAACAGTCTTTCAGAAAGTGAGCTTGGCTGCCGCAATACCAGCAGAGATTCTGGTGACATCTGCAAGTGCGTTCTTCCTCATTCAACTGGGCTCTGTACACATGCATGGGCTCATCAGGAGGAATCATAGATGAAGACAGTGGAGGCCTCCGTAAGACTCGTGCTAATCGAGGAAGTTGGCGAGGCCGGAAGGATTCTCGTTGCCGGTGGAGTTCCATTTGCCCCTCGGCGAAACACGGAGAAGAGATGAACCCGCAGAGGAAGTTCTTCCAAGACCTTGTAGAATGCATCTAGGAAGAGTTGCAGGTTGACTGTCAATGGATCCCATTGCTCCCAGAGGGGTGTAACCCAGGACAGAGGACAGTAAACTAATAAGGAAAGCCACCTTGGCAAGGTCTTTGGGGAACTGATGCACTATCATTTCAAAGTGTATAGTACACTGATTTAAGAAAACACGACAGTCTTGGGGTTCCAGTCATAGTTGGAGACAGATGTAGAGCAGTGCAACTGCTTGCGGCTGGAGGAGCAACCACCACAGGTGCAGACGGGGGCATCAGGTGATGGACAGCTATGGCCTGTAGCATCTCAAGAAGTTTCACATGTCGGAGGCCTTGACAATTCACTTCAAACGTAAGGTCCTGGGCATCTGACAGAGGTAGCTTGGTGTGATCCATGGCCAGTTATCTCCAGTTGTCACAAGGAGAGTAGTCGATCCCCTGGGTCACCGTGAGAGATGGTTTGAGCTACGTCTGGGAGCAGAGTATAAGGAGCCCGCTGGATCTTCACCAGCGTCCACCGCAAAGCAGGTTGGGCTTTGCTGTGGGAAATTCCCAGGTCGCTACCCCTGAAGTGACCACTCACTGTGATGGCCAGGTTATAGCATGGCACCAAAAGGAGCAAGTTAAGTCGTAGTCGGTATACAGTCAGATAGATCAGGTTAGGCTGCAGACAAATGTAGACTGGTCCACAGCACGGATAAATAATCAGGATGAAGAGAACAACCAACACAGTGGAACACAAGGGAATATACACCAATAACTGGAAGTGAGGTAATAAAGTGTCAATGCCCTGTGATTACAAATCAACAGTGCACTGACCCTTTAAATCTCAAAGAGGCAGTGCACGCCTTAGGAAACTGGTACCACCGGTCAGAAACAGCAGGTGGGAGTGGAGCAGAGAGCAGAGAGATGTAAGTGCTGGCAGCCCACGGTAACCCGGACAGAAGCATGCAGACAATACCAAAATATTATAAGTATTCCTTATATATGTAATTCTTTCCTCTTGCTGGCATAGTTAGTTTAAAAGAGCTGAGAAATGACACTCCAATTGTCACGCAAATTAATCTAGTAATCCACAAAGCTTGCATAACCAAAATAACCTCTTCATTCTATAGATGTCTTAATTGCTAGAAAGGGGCATGGTACATTTGTGTCCTAAAGTCCCCTGGTAATGTTTGATATACACAGAGACCAGAAATGTAACATTTACTGAAGTTCCTAAATCTCAATACACAAACCATAAAAGGGACACCCCTACTTTAATGTAAGTATAGTTACATAGTTTTTAAGGCTGAAAAAAGACAGATGTTCATCCAGTTCAACCTGTTGTGCTAAAGTGTTGATCCAGAGGAAGGAAAAACCCCCCATGAGGTAGAAGCCAATTGTCCTCATTTTAGGGAAAAATTCCTTCGGGATACCTATCTGGCAATTAGAATAAATCCCTGGTTCAACGACCCTTCTCCAGAATCCTAGTCACTATAAAGTATTATATTATTGCACTCGAAATGCATCCAGACCCTTTTTGAACTCTGTTATTGAAATAACCATGACAAGTTCCTGTGGCAGAGAGTTCCACAGTCTCACTGCTCTTACAGTAAAGAATCCCTTTCTATGTTTATGTAGAAACTTTCTTTCCTCAAGGCGTAGGGGATGCCCCCTTGTTGTAGATACAATCCTGGGTGTAAATAAATCTTGAGACAGATCTCTATATTAACCTTTGATATATTTAAACATATTAATTATGTCACCTCAAAGCCGTCTTTTCTCTAAACTATATATCCCTAATTTTGCTAATCTTTCTGGGTATTGCAGTCCACCCAGTCCTTTTATTATTTTTTTTTGCCCGCCTTTATACCTGTTCAAGCTCTACAATGTCTTTCCTGTGCACTGGTGCCCAAAACTGTACACAATATTCCATGTGTGGTCTAACCAGTGACTTGTATAATGGGAGAATAATGTTCTCATCGTGTGCATCTATTCCCCTTTTAATACCCCCCATAATCCTGTTTGTCTTGGCTGCTGCTGTCTGACACTGGCTGCTACAATTAAGTTTACTGCCCACCAGGATTCCCAAGCCTTCTCCATGTCACTTTTACCCAGTGTTTTTCCATTTAACATGTAATCATGTAATGCATTGTTTCTCCCCATGTGCCTAACCTTGCATTTATCTGTGTTAAAACTCATCTGACATTTCTCTGCCAGGGCCTCCAACTTATCCAGATCCCTTTGTAAAAACACATTATCTTCTATTGTGTTTATTACTTTACAGAACTTAGTATCGTCTGCAAAGATGGATGTTGAATTGCTTGTAATGATAAAAAAAAAAATCATGTTTAATCAGACGATCTCTGTCTCATGTTTAACATGAAAGAAACTAACTAGAAACTACAAACTACAAAATATTTGACAATATTTTTATCCATGTTTAAAATATGTAGGAACCATGTTCAGCAAGCGCAGACTTTCATTCTGGTCATGACTGGGCTATTCTGAAAGGCCTGAGATGGGTTTTACGGTCTGTGGCCATAAGCTATTCTACTCTTGGTGCTCGTATATTACAAGACAGTGCAGAGCAGAAAGAAAATATTCATCACAGAAAACCACAAAATCACAGGTAATATAAAACAATAATTTTATAGAGCTAACCAGAGGCTGTACATTACCAAGGGAAATCTGTTTTCATACACCAAATTATGCTTGTGTTTTATGGACAGATATATACCTACCACATTTTACTTAGTATAGTATTGCTTTTACTCAGTTACCTGCACATTCATTAATAAGTATTTGTTTTATTTCCATTATACATTTACTATCTACTATTCCACCTTTGGCAGCTGTTTATTAGTAGATGACTTTATGACACATTGAGGACTACTATGTAGGGTTGAGCTACATGTAAGGAGACTGTATTGAAGCACATGAAGTCCCTGCTGAGATATTGGAACTCTATATACCCTCATATAGTAATCAATTTAGTGTATTTCATGTTTATTCTATTCTAGAAGCATAACTGGATCTGATGGAGCAGATCTGATGAACCTGTGGAATAGCCTGCTTCAGGAACAGATCACAGCAGGAATAGTTGAGGGATTCAAAAGGCATCCAACACAATTATATTACCAGTTAGGGTATGTTCACACAACGTATTTGTGGGGCAGTTTTTGGCGCATAATTGCACTGTAATGAGCCCGAGGTACACCCTGCAAATATGGTAAAATCATAGCATTTATTGAGTGCTTTGATTTCCCGCCGTATTTCCCGAACGAAAGTAATAGGAGGCCAGGCCGTAGCGTTGGATAGCGCGCACTTTCAACAGCAGACGTATTGCGGTGTGCACAGGTATGTGTCGCAATACGCTGTGTGAACATACCCTTAAGTAGACATATAGAACCAAAATTTTAAAATCATATATACCACTCTCTTTCATCTACATTATGTCCCTGCCCTTGGTTGAACTTGATAGACGTGTTTTTGCAGCTTTACTATGCAACTATGTAAGCAGAATTTCCTGTTCTGTGTGATCCACAATAAAAAAAAGACATTTTACCAATATACTGTCCAATAATGTATGTAATGTTGTTTTTTCTATCTCTGTCTTAAAACTCTTTTTTAAAGGGGATTTATCGTTTGAGCTGCTCGTGCTGTTCTGCTAATTTTCTCAGATTGAGTTTGAAATCCAGGGGCGTGTTCTTCCTCTCAGCAGGCGTGTCTCCCTTCCCAGGAGGCGTGTCTCCCCTCACTGAAGAACTGTGACATCATCATTTTGTTTGAAGCAGGGGATGCAGAGGGTTGTCTGGATATAACAGCTCTGTAGCCTCCTGCATGCTTATGTCTGCAGCCTTGAGGCTCCACAAGCTGCAGCAAGCACCTATTATATCTATTATATCTCTTAGTTTACACACTGAAAGCCAGCAGCTTTAACTTCTGTTCTAGTGGTATTCAACCAAATTGTACTGACAAAAGGCAGAGACCTTTACTCAACTACAAGGACAAATGTCAGCTTCAAGTAAAGATCTCTGCTTGCTGTCAGTGATATGAGTGAAAACAGTGAGGGGAGAAGCAAATCAGCTTTGAGAGAAGAACCTGCTCGACCTGTAACTGACTTGGGCTGATGGTGTAACGGTAGAGTGTTGGTTTTACAACTAAGGGGTTTGGAGTTCTAGTCCCTAAATTTGGAGTCCCCCCCCCTAAATTCTACACATATGTAGAGAGACCTAAAATAAATATGTCAATCTCTATAATGATATATATACACATACATAGCTCCCCTATATCATGTCTCATCCCGAGAGTAATGCATTGTATCACATATGTTGGAAGTGCTTGGTGTGACTGTGAGGATGGGGCACTATATAGGGGAGCTTTCTGTGTGTGTGTATATATATAAAATTATAGATGTCTACACATATATTTTCATATCTTTACATATGTGTACAATTAATAAAAGAAAAAAAAAACAAAAAAAAAAACGATGAGACTCCCAACCTCTGTCTTGTCAAGCTGATCACCTATGCACTGTACTATACAAGCAGCTCATACAGACACAGTGTTGAATCCTTATGTTATACACTACAGATGATGACGTCATAAGGAGGCGGGGCTTGCATTCGATCTGAGGAACAGAACGCCCTCTTTTCAAAGTAGCAGCTTAAGGACTGGATCTGTGAGGAGGTGAATCAACCTCTTGGCAAAAGCCCTTTAAACAGCCAGTAATTGCCCAGATCCTTCCCCTAGAGCTGAGATGTACATAGAGCCAGCAGACTCTGGTTTCACTATCGATTTTAACAGCTCAGAGGAGGGAGTAAACACAGAGTGTGCAGGCAGCAATCACAGCGCAGGCGGCGCCGCCATGATGTTTCCTATCTAGGGGCATAACCCAACAGGCTGAATGAAATGTCAGCCAGCCCAAATCACATTTGCAGGGGGCGTTTTCAAGGGCACGGGAAGGGCCGGGGGGTTTTGACCAGCTTCAGCAAAAATGGGAAAAAAAAGATTTTCCCGCGAAGCTGATATTCCCTTAACCAAGGGGACAGAGGGTTTAATGCCCCCCAAAATTCTAAAGTGCTTATTTTTTAATGTCCCCTAATCTAGACTTTGATTTTTTGAAAACGATAAAAACCCTTTAATAAAACCCTTTGTTTTAAATATAAACCTTCTTTTGAAATACAAGAAAAATCCTCTGAAAATAACCCTTCTGCCTTTCGCATCAAAATTGGGGTTGTCTAGGGCCCGCCAGTGAATTTTAATTTTTGGGTCCCCCAAGAAAAGGGTTGTTTTTTGGGGGCCCTACCTTACATTTTAAATTTTTTCCCTGCACATCCCCCCCCATATTTTTTCTTTTTTTCTGTCTCTCTTTTTTTTGCCTTTCCCTCCCTGTAAAGCACCCCTTTGGCCTCCTATGATGGGGGCCCCAAACGGGGGTTTTTCCCTTTCCCCATGTGGGCCAGTCCGTGCCTGACTACACATGAATTATGTTTTCATTTCGTTTTTATTTGCTTTACAGTGATCTGGTGGGATGGGATATGCCTCATGACAGCATCACAGAGCTTGTAGAATACAAGACATTTACAGGTGGCAAGAAAAGGCCTCTAAAACCTATTCAAAATATCTTGACACAGGTACTGCTAAATAAAAATTTAAATCTTAAATGGGGCTTACTAAAAATAGAAAAGTTCATGTTTTTAATAAAGGGGTTAGGGGGCTTATAGGATGGACTTCTTTTTGTCAAAGTTAAGAAATTAAATTTAAGGTGAGTTAACTGTCCTGTTGTATTCTGTTGTATTCTATGAACCTCACATTTCTCTGTTTATTGTCATAATAATGAATGCTGAAAAACCTTTTGTGTGAAAATGTTTGGAAAAGTCTTTTTGAGGTGTATTGGTGTTGAAAATCCCTAACTATAGGAGTCATAGCGATAACATCAGGCCCAGTAGTTGACAGCCCCCATTAGGTGAAAAAGAACATTAGGGGGTTTTTGCACTGCTATTTTGGGATTAAATGATTTTGGGTGTTTGTGATTTATACCTTTAATCCTTCCCTTTAGATTGCAAGCCTTCACGAGCAGGGCCCTTTCTCTTTCTGTACCAGTTGTTAGTCGTTTAGTGTTGTCATTGTACTTTGTTTGGTTTTGATGAAAACCCCCCTTTTTGGAGGTGAACGAAACCCAAAAATGAATGATCTTAAAAATAAAAAAATTAGTAATAGTTTTTCTTAGGGCATGCCCCCAACAGCACTGGTTTGCGGCGGTTTTCAGAAAGTTTGCGGTTTTTGAAGGGGCTGTCTAAAAAACCCCGGGCCCGAAAAACTAAAAAACCGGGGCCCCGTTGGAAAACTCGGCACCCCGGGCCCGGGGCCCCCGCCCGAAAAACTTCAAAATGTTCTTTTTCTTCGTTTGGTTTTTGGAGGGAAAATTTGAACAAGTCAATGTAAAGGGGGGGGGGTTTTTTCTCCGCAATGCAGAAAAAAGCCTTCTCCCCGGCCGCCGGGGGACGGAACACAAACCGGACAAATTTTGGGTCTGTTTAAAACCGAACCGGTATTTGCCCCAGCCCCATTTTAAACCCTTGGCACTTAAAATGCTTTTTTTAGTTTTTTGTAAATTTTGGGGGTGGAGCCCCTAAATTTATATTTCCCCTAAGTTTATATTTCCCATATATAGACCCCTTTAAAGGTTTTGGATTTTAAAACAAGGGAAAAAAAAATAACTAAAAAACCTTTTAAAAAAACATACTTCCCATTCTTTTTTCTTTCCCCAAAAACTGCTTTAAAATTTTTCACTCTTTGAAAGTGAGTTGTTTTCCCCTGGCTGGCAGTTTTAAATATTTGCGGGTATTCTTTTGCTAGAAGTAGACAACTTATAGATGGAGTGAAAATGGACAGGTACAAAGTAATTTAACAGTCCACAGTGCCTCCATATGGGAAGTTTAAAATTTTTCCAACAAACCCTTTTCCCATTTTCAAGAAGGCGTTTTCACTAAAATAAATTTTCTCTGGGGCTGATGCTGCACCCTAATCGCTGCACTATGTCTATTCTTGAAGACAGCAGGCACAAAAATTAGTAATCCCAAAAGGCGGATTCTTAGGGCGAATTTTGGAAAGGGGCTGCAAAGAATTTCTGGCGTTTTTTTCACCCCAAAATCTAGTCCCTTTCCCCTTTCCCCTTATATTTTTCATTTGCCCGCAAATTAATATCAGGCGGTTTTTAGAGCGCTCGTGGCACTTTTAAATAAGGGAATGTTTTTGGGGGGGGGGGGGCCCATGGGGAGGCGGGGGGCAAATTATAGCTTAAAGTACGGAATTTTTTAAAGCGCATTATTTTCGGGAAAAAGGGTAGATGCCTTTTCCCAAAAGTGGTTTACTTGGGGGGGGGCCCAGAAGGTGTTTAGTGCCAGGAATGCACCTGTTTTTTAAACCGCATTTAAAAAGGGGTTTAAAAATCAGGTCCCTTTCTGAAAATTTATTGTTATGCGCTTTAAAGTTGGTTTTTAAAAGGCCCAAAAAAATCTTACTTGTGGCCCTAAGTTAAAGGGAATCCCAAAATTTTTTATAAACGAGGGGAATTGATTGGATGGTGAAGGAAAAGGCCCAAAAATTTTTAAAAGTCGTTTCCCTGGAAAAAAAGCCCTCGGGCCCGTACTTTTTCCCAAAATAACTTCAAACCATTTCCCAAGGGGTAACTTAAACATGGGGGAGACAGCAGGGAAAAATTTGTTTAAAAATTTAAAAATTTTAACATTTTTTTTTAAAATCTGCCTTCTTATGCAAAAACTTTTTTACTGTGATCTTTCCCAATTGAAATTTCCCCAATTTTTGAAAGGGGAAATGCTTTGTTTAATGGGGGGGCTTTTTCGGGCTGCCAAGTAGGGAAAAACAAAATTTTCCTTTTCAAAGGTAAAGATGGGTCGGAGACTTATAGGGCATGCAATACTCCCCTAGAAACTTTACTTTCCTAGACCTATGTTAAATGCCTCTTACACAGCTAGCTTGAACTCTGCCCCGTGTCTTTTGGGTTTAAGCCTTTGGGCCCTGCCCTCCCTTTTTTCCCCTGTGGCCCCTGTTCTGGGGGTCTCAGCGGGCCCGTTTCCCCGTTTGCTGCGGGTTGTCCTTGTACCCCACTAGCTCTCGCTCCTGCTTCCTTGGGGGGTTTCCTGTATGTGCTCTCGCCCCTTTGGGTGGGAGACTTATAGGGCATGCAATACTCCCCTAGAAAAAATTTCCCTTTTTTTAGACCTTTGTTAAAAGCCCCCTTTTCAAGCTAGCTTGAAAATTGTTTTTTGTGTCCCCCGGTTCACGCCCCGCGGCCCCCTGCCCCCTCCCCTTTTTTCCTTTTTGTGGCTCCCTGTTTTTGGGGTCCCCGTGGGGGCCCTGTTTTTGCCGGAGTTGGGCCTTTTTACTCCTTTGCTCTCGTTCCCGCTTTTATGGAGTCCCCTGTTTTGTGCCCCCCCGCCTCTTTAAAGGGCCCCCCAAGCGCGGCAGCTTCCTGCCCTTCATTTGGTTTCTTTTTGTCCTGTTTTCCTTCCCCTTTTAACCCGGGAACCCCTGGGTAGAAGGGGGAATTCCTGTCCCTTGCTTCCAGGGTAAGTCCATTTTGGTGTTTGGGCCTCTTTTGAAGGGGTTGTCCTTCTGGTCCTGCCGCCCTTTCAGGTCTGTATTTTTTGGAAATTAACCCCTGAGATGCTGGTTTAGTTTGCAGCATCAGAGTCCTTTACCCCCTTGTCTGTAGGGTTTTTGGGCCCTTGGTTCCCCCCGTAAAATGGCCAGTTAAAACTTCCTTTTATCCTGCCATTATTTAAAGTCTAGTTTTCTGAAAGAAATTTTGCCGTTTATACCAAATCCAAAATTTCCTGCTGTAAACCCGGTTTTACCCGTTGATTACCTGCTGTTTCCTTTCCGTTTTTCCTTTTCGGTTACCCTGCTGTTTTCCCGCCGTTTTTTCCGTCTGATTAAAAAGCTGTATTTGCCATTCTTTACCAAACCCCGGGGTTTAACCCACGGGAACCCTGTGCCTTTCCCAAATCCCGGGTTTCCCGCTGTATTTTTGCCCTTCAACCCGTCCGGTTTTCCTGTGGTATCCCGCCCCTTTTTCCAGTCCCCGTTTCCCGCTGTATTTCCCGCCCGCATTCGTTTTCTGCTATACCTGTCTACCACTGCTTTTGTGCCTGGAGTTCCTGTCCTGCACCTCGGCTGTCACCGCAGGTAGTCACGTCAGGGATAGCGACCTGGGGGTTCCCCGCAGCAAAGTCTGTCCTGCTTTGCGGCAGGCTCCAGTGAAGACTGTGGGCCTCTTAGACTCTGCTCCCTGGCGTGTATCTCCAGCTACCATCCAGCTACCAGCCGGTAATAAAGTTATTTGACTTTTGACGCTAAAAATCCGTTTCTTTATGGATTTTTCTGATAAAATCCGTTTTTTTTATGGATTTTGACGCTAAAATCCGTTATTTAAAATCCGTTCAGCATTAGTTCCTCCTATCGTATACATCGTTCCCCTCTGATATACATCGTTCCCCTCTGATATACATCGTTTATCCTTAGTTCCTCCAGTCGTATACATCATTCCCCCCTGATATACATTGTTCCTCTTTAGTTCCTCTTGTCGTATACATCGTTCCCCTCTGATATACATCCTTCCTCTTTAGTTCCTTCTGTCGTATACATCATTCCCCTTTGATGTAAATTGTTCCTCTATAGTTCTTCCTGTCATATACATTGTTGCCCTCTGATATACATCGTTCCTCTTTAGTTCCTCCTGTCGTATACATCGTTACTCTCTGATATACATCGTTCCCCTCTGATCAGAGGGGAATGATGTATACAACAGGAGTAACTAAAGAGGAATGATGTATACGACAGGAGGAACTAAAGAAGAGCGATGTATATCAGAGGGGAATGATGTATATAAGACTGGAACTAAAGAGGATATGAGGAAAAAAAGAAGAGGTGACCCGGCGCTCGTGGTTCCAGGGGGAACTAAAGAGGAACAAGGTATATCAGAGGGGAACGATGTATACGACAGGAGGAACTAAAGGAGAATGATGTATATCAGAGGGTAACAATGAATATCGGAGGGGTACGATGTACACGACAGGAGGGACAAAAGAGGAACGATGTATATCAGAGATGAACAATGTATATCAGAGGGGAACGATGTACACGACATGAGGAACAAAAGAGGAATGATGTATGTCAGAGGGGAACGATGTATATCAGAGGGGAACAATGTACACGACAGGAGGAACAAAAGAGGAGCGATGTGTATCAGAGAGGAACAATGGAAGACACAGAAAGAAAAACACAGAGGTGGCGCTCTATGGTGAAAGTACATCTGAAATAAAGCAATTAAAACAACAAATGGAAAAGGTGCTCCCCTGGGGGTTTTGTGGTATTTTTATGGGGCAAAAACACTCGACGGGCATGGGTTTCTCTTACAAACCTAAAACAGCAGGCGCAGGTCCCGCAAACAGGCAGCGGGAAAGAACAGCAATGAAGACGAGAAATGGGTCCGGGTGCCAATTCCAAAGAAAAAAAACCCTTGGGGTAAAAAAGGAAGGGGTTTAAATAAATTTTTTTTTTATTCCTTTAAAAAATAAAAAAGGAGTTCCCCTTTCCATAAACAACCACAATTAAAACCGCTTTTTCGCACCATTAGATCTTCTTCAGATAAAATGTGTTACAGCGGGAGTACGGGGAAAAAAACACTAATTTAAAGGCAGAGTTAACAATATTGAAAATCCCCGAAAAAATCACTAAACAGTTACATATAAATTTGCTTCCATAAGGGGAGAGCACTCTTGTGTAAAGAAGTCTATGGGCTCCCAAACCCAAACAGCAAGGGAAAAAACTCCTTCCCTAGAAAAGAATGACTAAGAATGATTGGAAGAAAAAGGGGGGGAAAAAGAAAGGAAAAAAAGAAATGGGCCCAAAAAAAAGCGAGCTACATGCTTTCCATTCCTGTTGTAACAGTGCCTTTATGTTTTAAGTCTCAGTAGAAAAAAGACCTTAGGTAGGATTGGTGTCCCTGGGGGGAGAAATAAACTGTCCAAAGAAAAGGACAAATATATATAAAAATAAACCCAAATGAAACAAAATTTGCAAATAAATAGTGAAAAGAAAAAAGGGCCACAGAATCCTAGGAACTTTAATTTTCTTGTCTCTTTTCCAGTCTATACAGATAATTTAAATAAGAAAATTGAAACACAATAACAGATAAATTCTTAAAAAAATATAGCCAAGATTATTAAAAATTAAATAATCCCGACCCCAAAATTACATCGAAATGTTGTAGCTATAAAAACTTTGATAAAAGCATGTATAGTGATAAAAATATGACTTTAAAACCCCATAGGAACACAAAAAATTTTTTTTTCCAATTATAAAAATTTAAAATTATGCCAAAAAAAAAAAATGTGGGTGTATATACATTAATATACTATAAAAAAATAAGATAAAAAGCCCCCTTAAAAAACCACAATAAAACAAATCCTAGAAATGAAAAAAAATCTCATAAATTAAACTCCCCTCTTTTAAACCCCTTGGGGTTTTAAAATTTTAAAGCATAATCCAGTAGTCTCCTTTCTCTGCAGTATTTAAAAACTTGTTTTACCCTTCAGGGGGGTTACCTTTTCTATTGGTTGGTTTTTTTTAATTTAGAAAAATCTTGTTTTGGTTTCTTTCAAATGTTTGGTACACTTTGCCGATATCCCCTTTTTTATCAGGCTCTTTCCCATTGAAAGTCCGCCCACATATTAGTCTAGGTACACTAAATCACAAAAATTACATATTTCCTTACAGTCTAAGTTGTTTTCATCTTATATATGGTGTTGTCCATAGATTTTAATTTGTGTAGCAGTATAAGGCTGAGCTCAAACATGCCGGGAACACGGGGGTGACTACCTGGGTTTTTTTTGGGGATTGCCCGCAGTCTTGTTTTAGACCTTACCAGGGGGGCCTAAAATGTTTTTTAGATTGGCTTCCCTAAGATAAAATTTGGGGGCACTCGGGTTTTTAGGTTTGGGAAAAAGGGAACCCTTTTTTTGATTATGGCAAGGTTTGGCTAGAATTTTTTTAAAATTTTTTGTATGAGACAAATTGACGAGTTTTACAGATTTTTGTTTGTAGGCGTTTTTTTTTTTTTTTTGTTTTGTTCCCCTCATATTTATGCTTTTTGTATGTTAGGCAACCCTTTTTTTTTTTTAAGGTGCTACCTTTCTTCTGCATTCTCAAGAAGTTTCGAAAGGATACCCTTTTTTTTTAAAGTATTTTAAGTACTCAATTTGGTTTTTGAAAACAAGGGCTCTGAACAATTTTTTTTTTATCCTTCTATACTGGCCCAAGGGAATATTATGAGCATGGGTTATGGTGCGCACCTTTAAAAAAGGATGTAGCTGTTTAGTTACTTCTTAAAAAAGGTAGCCATTTAAAAATCCCCTTTTTGGTGAAAAATTTCAATATCAAAAAAATTCAATTTTTTGCGGATCACTGGAGCATTTAAAAAAATACCCCAATTGTTATTATTAAGGTTGTAAAATAAAAAAATTCATAAGACGTGACCGTGCAAATAAAAAGAATCATCAATATATCTCCCATAAAGGGGATATTGGATAAAAATCGGGTTAGGGGTTAAAAGAAATTTTCTTGAATCCCCCTTTAAAAAAATTATTAGGAGGGGGGACTCTATAAACCCTTCTGTACCTTTCGCTGCCTGAGATGGGGCCACTAAAACATTCACATAATCAAAAAAGCAAGAATTTTCAAATAAAGAGCTTTATTAATTGTAAATTCTAATCACACAGTGTATTTACCCAATGTACATTTTCAACCTCATATGTTGGGGCACGTCTAGAAAATTCAAAGTGCGCTTCCCAACAAACTAAATGAATTTTTCAAATCATAAACAGGAAAAATCTAATTTTCCAACCCTTTTTGAAAAAATAACATAATTCCATCCAGAGGTCCAGATTTTGGTATAAGAAATTTCTCAACCCAAAAGGGGCGGTGATTTTTAAGCAGTGTTGCATACATAGAACCCTTTTGGGTTTTTACTTGAATACCATTCCCCGGTTTGAACTTGCGAAAAGAATTGATGTTTATTATTAGCAGAAAAATTTTAATATTTAAAAATCAAATGTGAGAGATTTCCATTAAAACTAATTCTGTCTATTTTTCCTTTTCCCCCCCTTTTTCCCTTCCCCTTTTCTTTTCGCTTTTATTTTATTTTATTTTTTTTTTACTTTAATTTAAACCCATTTCTCACCCCCCACCAGGACAGGTTCCCTTTTTCTTGTAAGAGGGATCTCAAAATTTTTCGATGAAAAATATCCCTGGTCCAAAATTCTAATTTAATAGAGATAGAAAGGGGATTGATGAGCTGAGAAACAACTCGGAAATTTGTCATAAAAATGGGGGACAAAGGGGGCACTGTTTGTTAATGGACACATGCAGGAAATGTTTGCCGACCGACCAAAAAGAAATTAAAAAAAATCCCAAATGAATATAAAAACCCAAATTTTCCTTTCTTTTTAAAAGAAGGGCTTAGTTTGGTGGTTTTTTAAACAAAAACAAGTAGATTACTTTTGGTAGAGCACCCTACGATGTCCATCATGTACGGGCTCCCAAAAAATTCATAAAGATCGTGTACATCCGCCCATGAGACCAATAAGTCTCTGGCATGGGTTCTCTTTTGGAGAGACTGTGCCAGTGGCTAGAGGGTTTCTCTTAAAACCTCTGTGGCCAGGTGTCCGGTCATCTTATGGACACGAAGAGGTCTTAGGGAGTTTAGGACACATTTAGTTTGGGACAAAGATATGTCTTGGCTTACATGTATGTGGAAGCTTTATATTCCTGTAAAACCCCACAGTAGTATTATCAACCCCCTCGGATTTCATCTTTTTTGGGTTACTGTTTATACACAGGATTTTTGGAATTTGGTTATCAGGGTGGCAGAATTTTTGATGACCCACATTTTTTTCCTTTTAATCAGGTTTTTCTATCTCCAAATAAAGGGGTGTTTCTATGGGGGCAAAGTTCCCCACCATCCCTGGCCAATCTGGTAAATGGCATGGGGGGGAGCATTTATACATCTATGCCCCTGAAAACCCCTTTGTTGATTCCATTTTTGGTATGGCAGATACATCAATGACCTCCTGTTTATATGGAGGGGCGATGTATCTGCCAACCCATGTTTTGTTTTTTATCAACAATAATGCCTTCAATCTTCGGTTTACCTCACTTTGAATTCCGAGGTATTCCAGTTCTTGGATTTGACTCTGACTGGGAAACCAGGACTTAGTATTGAGACTAGGACCCCACCGCAAGGGCACAGCGGGGAATACTATTCTCCACTCCAAAATTTTTCCCCAAACCCAAAAAAATGTCCAAAAGGCTATACCCCTTTGGGAAATGATCGGGTCCAGAAGGAATTGTTAGTAAGGATGATGACTATCGGATGAATGCAAACAGATCCAGGACAGATTGTCCCGGCGGGGATACCCAAAAAATGGAATGTTAAAGCGAGCGCGCAATATTGCAGATTCAAAAGATAAAGTTCTTTAATATACCAGAAAAAAACAAAGGGTGGATTGAACAAAAACCAGAAACAAATAGGTAGACGGGACAAAAATCGAGACCAATTTTGGTGTTGGTTTTTATACCCCCCAAATTTTTTCTGTTATCAAGAGGATTTGTTTAAAAATACTTCCCTTTATACTATATTGGAGGATACCAATATTGGAACAGGTTTTATCTGAGGGTTTGTCGGGTAGTGTCTAGAAAAGCTTGTACGCTTGGCAACTTAGTTTCTCCAAATTTAATAGTGACCTATAGACCACAACTACATGGCTTGCGCAAAAAGGTTTCTACAAGTGTGGGGGCATCCCTGTCGACATGTGGTTTATGTTTGTACCACTAAAACATTCAGGGATAATCAAAACAGCAAGAAATTAAAAAACATAAAGAGCTTATTAATTGTAATTCTAATCACACAGTGTATTTAGCCCAATGCAAAAAATTTGCAACCTGCAATATTTGGAAGCACGTCTAGAAAATCAAAGTGCGCTTCCTGGAACATCTAAATGATATATCAAATGCATCAACTAGGAACAGATCTAATTTAAATCCAACCATTTTAGAGAATTTACATAATTCCGTCTCCAGGGGGCTCCAGATTATTGGTATAGAGAAAGTTTCTCAACCAACACGGCGGTGATATTAAGCGAGTGTTGCATGACAGAGAAGCCTTCGGGATTTTTACTTTGAAACGTCAGTCCTCGGGGTTTTGAACTTGCGAAGAGAATTGATGTTTCATATTAGCAGAAATAATTCATAATATATGATATATCAATGTGAGAGATTTCCATATAAAACTAATTCTGTCTTTTTTCCCCTTTTCTCCCCCTTTTGCCCTTCCCGCTTTTCTTGTTCTGCTTTTATTTTATTTTACTTTATTCTGGCTCTGATTTATTTTGTTATTTATTTATATTTTACATATTATTTTGTTATAATACTCTATAGGAGCATAGCGGGAGTTTTTATGTATAATTTATTTTAAATTTTTATTTCAGTTTTTTTCATCCAGGGGGAATCTTTGTACCTCGTTTGTCACACTCTACATTTGGAAGTATCCTTTCGTTTTTTTTTTTTTTTTTTATAACAGTAGCACGTTTTGCCGGAAGTCCATTAAAGTTTAATTATAGTTTAATTCCAGTACTTTTTTGTATTTTCTTCCACTATACGGTTTTTTGGGTACTGGCATTTTTTATGGATTTGCCATCTTGGGTTTCGATTTTATGGCGCTTTTGCGCTGCCCGAAACCATGTGTATTTATAGTTTTGTTTACATGCCATTCCGGTATTTGTTTTATTCTGGACTTCACAGTGCTAATGGCATATTTTGGAACTAGATTATGTTTTGTACTTAATTCCTTAGATATTCCCCGGAAATTGTTATGTTTAGAACTGCAAATTTTGCTTACAGTCATGTTTCTCATGCAACTCCGGAAGCTGTCCATTTTCCAACTTCAAAACACTAATGCGCATGTCGGAACTGTAATCACGTTGTACTAAAGTTTGTATCAACGTTTTCACGTGTTCCCGGAAGTTGTCATGCATTTGGGGGGACCTATTTTGGTCACTGCCGGATACCGGATTTGTAAAAGTTTTTGCGCTTGTCTGGCAACACGTTCTATTTCCAGCCGTCCCCACAGGTGGCATGGAAGATTGGAACTCCCACATGTGGAGATGTGACACTCAGGTAATCAACCAATGTTTTTATTGTGTGTGGTATATAAGTGTGGTATGTCATTATATCAGTATGCTATGATTAAGGGTGAAAAAAACACCCAAACGCGTTAAACCCTCTCTCATGCTTTGAGGGTTTTAGTGTGCTCATGGGAACGCTCGTATTTTTATTGCATTACCAATAAAGGATTCAAGTTTTATTCTATACTTGCCTGGTGGTTATCGCTGCATTACAAAGCTTTTGAAGGAAAGATGGCGCCACCATACCTGAAAAAGTTGTTTTCCAAAATAAATTTCATGCATTTAAGTAAAAAATTCCTTTGGGGCAGTTTTGTTCTTGATTTAGACTCTAGGGCTTTTTGAATCACTCTAAGCCCAAGCTATGAGAATTATTTGTGTATAAACGGTTACATCCATAGTTAACAAAGGACAATCTTAAAATGTTTCTAATTTTTATAGTAACTGTATCAGTTGTCCTGAATCTTTTAAATAGCTCGGTAATTTTGTGACATATATTTGCTGAAAAAGGTCGATGTAGTGGGACAGCTGGCTGGTAGGCAAATTAATTCCAGATATGATGGGTCTACCGGGAGGAGAGATCATACTTTTATGCATTTTTGGCAGAAAAAAAAAAAAAGGGGCAGCTGGGTTCTTTTATAAAGATGAAAATTTTTATCTTTCTTATTGATAGCTTCCTTTTATATAAGCTACATAGAGGAGATCAAGTAAATCATGCTGAATGGGTGGGGGGAAGGGGTCGATTTGGCATACCTCCCTAGTAGTGTATCTGAGAGAATTCTGAGAGCCTCATCATGATTTAAAATTTAAAGTCCCCTAATTACAACACCTCTGCCTTTATCGGGTGGTCTGGTGACAAATCTGTATTTTTGTAAAATTTTTGAGGGCATTGTGTTCACCTTTGGTTAATTTAGAACCTTTCCTCACTGGTTCTATTTTCTGCAGTTCATCGCAAACCAAATCTGAAAAAGTTTTAATAAAGTGACCCTGGGAATGGGTAGGGTAAAATCTAGATTTCTATTTAATATCAACTTTTTTGTTTCCATTCTCTGTAATTCCGCAGATATACACGAGAATGGAAACAAAAAAGTTTATATTAAATTACCTAGCTATTTAAGAGATTCAGGACAACTGATACAGTTACTATCAGAATTAGAACCATCTAAAGATTGTTAACTATGGATGTAACCGCTTTATACACAAATATTTCTCATAACTTGGGCATAGAGTGTATTCAAAATACCCTAGAGTCTGATAAAGAACTAACTGCCCCCCAAAGGAATTTTTTACTTAAAGGCATGAAATTTATTTTGGAAAACAACTTTTTCAGTTATGGTGGCGCCACCTACAGGCAGATGAGAGGTACAGCAATGGGTACTAGAGTGGCCCCTGCCTATGCTAATTTGTTTATAGGGGCATTCGAGAATAATTTCATATAACCTCACCCCGATTTTATCCAATATGTACCCTTATGTAGGAGATATATTGATGATCTCTTTTTATTTGCACTGGTCCACCTGATCTTATGAATTCTTTTATTTTACACCTTAATAATAACAATTGGGGTATTTCTTTTACCGCTCACAGTGATCCGCACAAAATTGAATTTCTTGATATTGAAATTTTTCACCAACAAGAGTTTTTAATACGGCTACCTTTTTTAAGAAAGTAGACTCAAACAGCTACATCCATTTTAAGAGCGCGCACCATAAGCCATGGATCACCAATATCCGTTATGGCCAGTATAGAAGGATCAGGAAAAATTGTTCCGATGACCTTGTATTCAAAAACCAAATTGAGCTACTTAGAAATAGCTTTAAAGAAAAAGGTATCCTTCGAAACTCCTTGAGAATGCAGAAGAAAGAATAGCACTGTTAAAACAAAAGGGTTGCCTAACATACAAAAAGACATAAATACTGAGGGAAACAAAACAAAAACAAAAAATTCTGACCTACACAACAAATACTCTCTAATAACTCAGTACAATTCGTCTCATACAAAAATTAAACAAATTCTAGCCACACATTGGTACATAATCAAAAAGGATCCCTGTAGTCCTAGGACATGCCTTTGCTGCTCATCCATTACTACTGTTACACAAATTATATCTATGAGCACTAACACCATATACAAGATGAAACACAACTTAGACTGTACGAGCAAATATGTGATTTATGTGATTCAGTGTACCTGCAGACTTCAATACGTGGGACGGACTACTCAATCTCTGCATATGCGCCTGAACGGACATAGAGCCAGTATAAAAAAAGGGGATATACGGCAAAGTGTAGCCAAACATTTGAAAGAACACCATAATCAAGATTTTTCTAAATAAAAAATCCAACCAATTGCTCAGGTACTCCATGAGGCTAATAACAAGTTTCAAATACTGTAGAGAAGGGAGATATACTGGATATATGCATTACAAACTATTTACCTTAAGGGGTTAAATGAGCTGGTAGAGTTAATTTATTGAGGATTTTTTACATTTCTATTTTGTTTTGTTTTATTGCTGGTTGTTTGAGGGGTCTTTTACTCATTTTATTGTTTTAATGTCCTCTGTTCTTATTGTACTATACATTCTTTTTACTCTTAAATTTTTTTTAAAGCTAAATTACTTTATGAACCCCTACATTTTGGTTTTGGAAATAAATCAAATTTAATCTTGGCATAAATTTTAAATTTTTTTAAAAATCCGGGCCAATATATTTTACATTTTTTTAAAAAATGGTTTTAATGTAAACCTATTCTTATTGACTATAAAAGCTTTTACACCCCATTTTTTTTCCATAGCTACACTAGCTTTTATATACCCCACATTTTGATTTTAATTTTGGTTTTCCGGGCAAAAATTTTTAAATTTTTTAAATTTAATCGGGCAAAATATTTTTTTTAGAATTCATACCCCGTTATATGTGTTTTTAAAAATTAAACTTCATTTATTGGGTCAAAAATAACGGGAAATAACCACAGAACTTAATCGTTCCTAGCGATTCTGCTCCCGCCTTTTATCATTAACATTTTTATATTTTGCAGTTTGTGTTGTGTTTTTGGTTTCCCATTAAAAATATATAAATCCCTCTAGGAAACACCAATCCCCCTTTTTGCGTCCTTTTTTCAAACCTGACACTGTAAAACTTTGGGGGGCCCACATGTATGAAGTTTTTCCCCCCCCCCTTTTTCGGGGCGCCGTTTTCCCCGCCATTTCCCGGGGGAAATTTTGGGGCCTAAATTTATGCCGGGGAGGGGCCGCTCCCCCCAAAAAAACATATCTGTAAATCCACCGCCCCTTCCCACGTTTCGGGCGCTTGCGGGAATGGGCGAAGTTCCGCTGCTTCTGAGTTTGTCCGCCAGGTAGTGCGACCCATACAGGGGGGAAAAGTCCGCCGTGCCCGCCGTTCCGGGGGGCACATCGGGACATGGGCGCGGGTGCGGCGCTGGCCAAGATTCGCCCCCCGAGGAAGTGCCCCCCAATAAAATGGGGGGGAAAAAGGACCGCCGCCCCCTCGCCGGGTGTGGGGGGCCCAAATGGGGTTTGGGCCGCCGTGCGGGAAACTGCCCCCCGAAAATCTTTTTCCAAAATGCTAGACAGGCGAGCGGCAGAAATAATCCCATTTGGGGCGGAGAAAAAATTTCCAAAATCGCCTTTAAAAAAGGCGTTCTACATTCTCGGGAAAAAGAGCTGAAACAAAAAATAAAATTTACATAAAACAAAATCATTTTCCAATATCCTAAGTCAAAATTAGATTTTGGGAAATGGCCGGGGAAATACAGAAAATTTCAAATTCAAAACCCTTTTTCCTCATTGGCGCCAAAACCGCCCAAAATTCAAAAAGGGAGCGACACTAAACTATAAAAACCTATGGGCAAATTTTGACCAATCAAAACCACGGGGGGGAAACCGTTAAAAAAAACCAGAAAAAATGCAAAAACACTAAAGGGGCTGAGATAACGGGGGTTTTGGCTATCTCACCCAAATCAAAAGGGGGGCGCCCCCCAAAGCCCCAAATTCAAGGCAAAGGGAAAAATTTTTGGGACCAATCAAATACAGCAAACAAAGTCCCTTTCAGCCTATGGGGAATTTTACCCCCCAAACAGAATCCACGGGGTACATTTTCAAAATACGAAAAAAAAGGCCCCCGAAACGACTGATTGGTTGAAGCAGCGGGGCTCGCCCAAACTTAGCCAATCAAGCGCGATTTGCATTCTCTTTAGATTTCTATGGGGTAACGAAATTTAAAAGAGGCCCCGTAATTTGGACCAATGGGAAGCGACCCGACGCTCCTAGGGGTTTTTTCTAATGCAATCGGGTAAAAAAGGGGTACTTTGGCTGAAATCAAATTATAACACTACAGAATGTTGTGCCTATGTGATATACAAAAATTTACTAAATTTGGCAAATTGAAAAAAAAAAAAAAGCCATAAAATCATGTTTTCTTTCTTTATTTTTCGTTAGCCAAGGATAAAAAAGTAGGGGGTGCAAAACAAAAAAAAGGGAATAAGCATGTTTTTCTTAAATTTAAAAAATTTTTTAAAATTTCGCACCCCAACATATTAAAAATTCCTTTATATACACATGGGCCCAACTTCGTAGGGGTTAAAATTTTTGATTTCACCCCATTACATTTTTTAATCCCAAAATTTTTTTGCATTAAAAACCCATGGGAGCTTTCGCCCGTTCCCCCAAATTTGGCCCAAAATTTAAAGGCCCTCTTTTAAATTTCGTTTCCCCATAGAACCTATGAAAAAGCAGCTCCCCGCTCTGATTGGCTAAGCTGGACCCCCCCGCGGTTTTAAACCAATCAGCTGGGTTTCTGCCTTTTTACTTTTTTAAAAGGGGGGGGCCCCGGGCCTTTGAATATGTTTGGGGTCCATTTTTCTCCATGGGAAATAGAAGGGGCCCTTTGTCCCCTCCAAATCTGGGTCAATTCTCCTATAGGCTAGAATGGGATTTTGGGCGCTCCTATTCTGTTTGGCTGAGCTAGCCGAGCCCCCGCACCCACCAAAACAGCTTTTTTCCGAAATTTTTACTGTTTTTTAAATTTAAACCCGCGGGGATTTTGTTGGTAAATTTTCTTCCCCATAGTTTTTTAAGGGGTTTCATTTCCTTCCGATTCGGGTTTGGGCCGGGTTTCCCTCCCGACCAATGAGAATAGGTTTCAGATTTTAAATTTTCTGTTTTTCCCGGGAAATTTTGCAATAAAAATTTTGTTGATATTGCGCCTTTTATAGATTTTGGGAAAAGTGATGTTTTTTTTTAATTTTAAATGTATTTTTTTTTCGTGCAGCTCCTTCTGAAAACCCTTTTTCCGCCTTTATTTAAAAGGGGATTTTTTCCCATTCATTTCTCCTGCTGCACGGACGGAGCACCCAGATTTCGTGCGATCTTCGATCTGCTTCCTCGCAAATTCCCCTTCTTTCTTCACTTTGCCCCTCGGAGCATTTCGACCCAAAATCGCTTTCGGGGCGGAGCGCCCGAACTTCTGTCCGATCTTCGATCCGCTTCCCCGCATGTTCGGGCCTGCTTTACTTCGCCTCTGCCCCCGGAAAGGGTTTAGACCCAAAAAAAACCTGGTCTGCATTTTCGGGGCTGCCCAGCGCCGCGGGTTTGGCGAGCCGCGATGGTACATGCCCCGGACTATACAGGCCCCGTCGCGTCCCGCCCCGAACGCCTAACCCCCCGCCCTTGGCCCCCCCCCCCGCCCCCCCCCCTGCCCGCCCCCTTTAAAGCGGACCGCAGGGCCCAAAAATGGGTTTAAACCCGGAAAAAAGGGGTAAAGCCCCCTTTATACATGTCGCCCATATGGAAAATGTTACACACAGGAAGGGAAAAGCTTTACTAGCTCGCTATTTTTTTGGCCATTTCATTTTCCCTTTCTTTTTTCCCCCCTTTTTTTTCCAATCATTTTTTATTTCATTCTTTCTAGGGAAAAAAGTTTTCCTTCCGGTTTGGTTTTGGGGATTCCAAGACTTCGTTGCACAAGAAAGCGCTTTTTCCTTATTGGCAAGTAAAATTTCCCCACTTTTGGCCCAATCACGTTTTTTCTTTTTAATTTCCTCCCTTTTAAAGGGATTGGTTGCTTCTCCTTTTTTGTGTATATTAACTGTTTAAGTGATTGTTTGGGTTTACCCAAACTTTGTTATTCTGCCTTTTAAATTAGTTGTTTCCTGTACTCTTCTGTAAACTTTTTTTTATGAAGAAGCCCTAATGGGGAAAGTTTTATAAGTTGGTTCATATAGGGAAAGGGGAACCCTTTTTCATTTTTAAAAAAAAAAAACTTTTTTTAAAAACCCTACCCTCGCTTACCACGGGGGTTTTTTTTCCCTTCCTGGATTGAGCGCGGGTCCCATTTCCGCTTCAGAGGAACAAGTACATGACAAAGAAAAAAAAGAGAACGATTTTTATAAAGGGGGGAATGTGATACACAGGAGAACTAAAGGGGAATATTATATAAGGGGGGGAATGATGTAACGACAGAGAAACAAAGAGAAAAAGTATCCCAAAGGGGGGAATGTTTAAACACAGGGGGAAAAAAGAGGAACAATGATATCAAGGGGAAAGATTAACACAGGGGGAACAAAGGGGAACGATGTATATCAGGGGGGAAAAACAACGACAGGAGAAATAAAGGGGAATGACATTCAGGGAACAATTAACACGGGGGAAAAAAAAGGGGAACAATTTTTATTAAAGGGGTGAATAAGTACAAAAACAGGAGGAACAAAAGAGAACAATGATATAAGGGAACGATGTATAGAAAAAAAACAAAGAAAAAATGTATATAAGGGGGGAATGATGTATAAGATGGGAGGAACTAAAGGGGAACAATATACATCTTTCCCCCTCTTTAACATTCATAGTTTCATTTTTCTTTTTTTTTTAAAGGCTAAAAAAAGACAAGCCCTCTTTTCACCTGTTTGGTTTAAGTTTGCCCAGAGTAAGGCAAAACCCCCAATGAGTAAAGCCAATTTCCTCATTTGGGGAAAAAATTCCTTCCTACCCATCGGGGAAATCAGAAAAACCCCGGATCAAACCCCTCCCTGAATCCTAGTCACTAAACTTTTTTTATTATTACCTCCAAAATCACCCAAAAACCCTTTTTTGAACTGGGTTTTTGAATCCCATACCATCCCCTGCAGAGAATTCCATATCTCATCCCTTTTCATAAAAATCCCTTTCTTGTTTATGTAAAAATTTTCTTCCTCAAAAAAAAGGGAAACCCCCCTTGTTCGATACACCCTGTGTATAAATAAATTTTGGGGAGAGATCTCATTTTGCCCTTTGAGATTTAAACTATTTATTAGCCCCCCCAACCTCTTTTCTCAAAACTAAAAAACCCCAAAATCTTGCCAATCTTTTCTGTGTACTGTTCCCCCCAGCCTTTTATTTTTTTTTTGTTGCCCCCTTTGTACCTGTTCAACCTACAATGTCTTTCCTTGCACTGGTCCCCAAAACGTAAAAAATTTCCAGTGGGTCTAACCGGACTTGTAAAAGGGGAGAATAATGTTCTCATCATTGCATCTTCCCCCTTTTAAAATGCACCCCTACCTATTTGTTTTGGTGCTGCCCCTGACACTGGTCTACTTTAAATTTTCTGTCCACCGGTTTCCCAAGTCCTTTCTCCAGTCACTTTTACCCATTTTTTTCCTTTTAACATGTAACATGTAAGGGTTTTTCCTTTTCCCCCTTTCAAAAACCTTGCATTACTGAAAAACCTCATCTGCCATTTCCTGCCCAGGCCCCAACTTATCAATCCCTTTGAAAAAATTTTTATTCTATTGGTTGTTCTTTTACAAGCTTAGTTGTCTGCAAAGGATATTCTACTGTGTATTCCCCTTGTAAACTTTAAATGAAAATTTAAAAGAGGATGGGGCCCCAATACGACCCTTGTGGTACCCCACATAAAGCACCCAGTCTGAGAAGTACCGTTAATTACTACCTTTGTTTTCAAATCATGACATTACTTTACCCCCTTGCAACATTTTCCCCCACCAAGCTTCTCATTTTTTTTACCAAACCTTTTATGTCCCGTATCAAACTTTAGAAAAACTAGATATATACATCCTTTCCTCACCCCGATCCAGTCTAGCACTGACTTCCTCATAGAAGCTATAATTTATCTGACGGGACCGATCCTTCATAAACCCGTGCGGGAACGGTTATACATTTTTTTTCAGTGAGATCTCCGGGATAGCTCTCGGGAAAAAACCTTCAAACATTTTACCTACAACAGAGTTAACTTCGGGCCAAATTTTTCTGGACCCTTTTTTTGACCCTTTTTGATTTTTGGCACCACATTTGCTTGCGCCAACCTTTGGGGGACATCCCCCTTTATTAGACATCCTGAATATTAAGAATAGGGCCTATTATGACCACTTAACCCTTAGACACGGGGGTGTATCCATCTGGACCTGGGGATTTGTCTTTTAAAACTTCCTAAACGGGGCTCACTTCTTCCGGGTTAGACAAAAATTTTAAGTGATTTCCACATCCTCTTTCAACGGGAAAGGGCTCCTCCCGGAAAATACAGTGGGGAAAAAAAATGTTTAATCTTTGCTTTTTTCCACGCCCTCTACTTTTCTCCCTATTTTTTTAAAGGGGAACATTTTCCCTTTTAAATTTTTTACTATTTATATATTTTAAAAAAAATTTTGGGGGTTTTTTTACTTTTATAGCAATATGTCTTTCCGCTCCAGCTTTGCTTTCCTTTTCTTTTTTTTACACACTTTATTTTTTCCCTATCTCTTACCCCCCCCCACTGCCCTCCGTTTTTGTAGTAAACGCTTTCTTTTTTTTTTTATTCCTTTTTCTCCTGTTGATCCACATTGGGTTTTCCCTGTTTTTAAAATTTTTTAAAACCAAAGGATGTACCTCCACAGTGGGCCTAGGTGTTTTTAAAAATATCCCATTTTTATTTTTTTTTTTTTTTTTGCCATATTTAAAAAAATTGTCCCATCAAACGGTTTAGGGGCCCCCAACAAATAAAAATTTGCCTTCCTAAAATCATGTTTTTTTTGGCCCTTACAAAAAACCTTGAAGGATAACAAATTTATTTTAAATTTTGGCACTATTCCCTAGGTCCCCCCAAACTAACCTTTTTACCTTCAGGGATTAGTTAATATTGGGTTTGAAGGGGCCTTTCCTTAGTCGGGTTTCCCGACCATTTGGCAAAGGTAATTATCATTTTTATTGACAAAAAACCCGTTTCCTTAGAGAGCTACAAGCTTAGATTCCCAATTGATCTGGATATTAAAAACCCCTAATAAAAAACCCATTTGATTAGCCCCTCATCTATTTGCCAGGAGTACTCTTCATGGGGTTTTGTTAAAATTTTGGGGGCCCCATAGCAACCCTATTTGATTTTAAATTGTTATTGTTCCCCCATTATATTTCCCAAATATTCCCCATGTTTATTTCCCGTACCTATAACTTCCCCGTGTTGGCTTCAACAGGATTTTCATAGAACGACACCTCCCCCCCTTTTCCGTCTTTACGATCCTTTCTAAATAACTGTAACCCTGCAAGTAACCGCCCTCGTACTCTCTCAGCCATGTTCAGTTATCCCCACTAGTCATATTTTTCTTCAGCATTAATACCTTTTGTTCATTAAAATTTTTTGTCAACTCCTGGCATTGGTCACATCAATTTTTTAGATTTTTCGTTTTTATTCCTTTCTCCCTGATATTGTTCCTTTTAGTTCCCCAGTCAACACATCATTCCCCCCCGTATACAAACGTTTACCCTTAGTTCCTCCTATCAAAAATATTTCCCGCATTTTCCCCCCCCCGTTTTTTTTCCCTTTTTATTGCTCTTTCTATCACATTCCCCCCCCCATATAAAATTTTTCCTCTTTTTTCCCCCTTGGTACTCATTTACCTCTTAAACATTTTTCCTTTTTGTTTCCCCCGCATGTACTCGTTCTAGGTAGTGGACGTTGGCCCCCTTTGGATACCTGGAAGGGGGCAAATTAAAAAGTGGCTTTCCTTTCGCATACCCTATAAGGCCCTGTTCAAGGGTTAAAACTGGATGTATTTTCAGTCCGTATTACCCCGATGCGCAAATTTTCGGCAAAAGTTCCTCATACGGGAATCCACTTTCTCATAGAGAAATTGGATTACGTTCCCCCCCTTTGGCGAATGCCGGGGGGGGTAAATGACTGTAATTACAACGGTGTATCGCCGCTGGGAATACAATCTTGCCCAGGTGTCGGCCCCCGCCCCGCCCCCGGCCACACTGAATTGGGGGCGTAATTACCCCGCAAAACACCATGTAACAAGCCTAATATTCCAAGTCTTGGGTTTCCCTTTTGGGTCCGAAAAGCGCATCCAAAAACCAGCGACTTTTGGATGCAAAACCAGCTGAGTTTTTGATTAATTTTGGGTGCAGGTCCACCCCCATTTTTTTTATTATAGGGCTCCTGCTGCATCTTTCGGACCTAGAATTGACATGACAATTCCTGGAACGGATGCGAAAGACGCAGTGAGACGCGTATCGCCGATCACTTGCTGATGCGTGTTTCTAATAAACAGAAATGTAAAATCACACTGCTATTTATTCGATACGTGTTTGGGGCTGTTAGGGGACTGACAGACGGATCCAAACAAATATCCAAAAGCGTATGATACATGGAGTCAAAGACGCCGTATGAACATAGCCTAAATGTAATCACAATGTCACCCTGGTTATTCCTTTTTCAGCTATGGATACACAGCAGCAGCTCTGTATGGTGTTCTCAGTCACCAACAAAATGGTGATTCAGAGTCTTCAATCCACATCCCCCTCCTTCTGCACACAGGAGAGGGGGAGGCGAGTGAGGTCACCACCAGACCAGCCCACATTCACAACAGTGTTGTAATACATCATCTCTGTACATGAACCAAAATTTTTTTTTTCTTGGGTGTTCTCCCTCTGGTGGCTAACAGTGGGAAATCTTGAAAATTATTATGCATTTTTTTATATTTACCACAAATTGAATGAAAGAAAAAAATATACAAAAATTTAGACAAAAATGAACACACAATATTTCATCAATAAAAAAAAAAAAAATGATGACAGATTCCCTTTGAGATGACCTTAAAGGAAAGAAGTGCATGTGAGGGAAGAGGATGGTCCTTTGGAAATGGAATCACCCCATTTGTCACATACTGCTTTTTCCGATGAAGACTGAAACGATCTAATCACTCCTCTGTACCAAATTGGGTTGTTTATTGACCTAGCTGTTAAATCCCTCAATGCTTTTATAGAACTAAAATAAAAAACAATGTTTGATTAAAAAATACACATAATTTCTATTGCAGTTTACAGCATACAGCTACACACTGCTAAAAGACTAGTTTATAGTTCCTATAGCTTCTAGTACAAGATCCATATTTGAAAAATGTACAGGACGTTAACTGTTAGATACAAATCTGTTGCTTTGGAGATTCCACTTATATAAAGTATGAGTATTTCTTTTTGTTTTTAATATATTTAACTTTAATATTTAACTTTAAATTTTACCTAAATTTAATTACTATAAAACTTAAATCAAAGTTATACATTTTCAAGGTAAGTAAGCACGTATTGTATTTCAACTTTATACTCACAGTAAGAAAGGTTTGTCATACATCAGATTTTAGATGAACCAGATAAAATATAATGTACTAAGTTGGCATATATTGCCACCTAGTGGAAATGATATGAAAGTATAAAACATTTTTTGGAGATCGACAGACATTGTACATTTTCCTGAAAGTTTTTGTAGCAAATAGTTATCAAATGGTGCTGCCAATAGCTTGAATCTGCTGTGCTTTACCTTCAGACTTGGTGCCTTTATTTATTTTAACTTATTTTAACAGACTGGACACAATATCCGCAGCATGAACAAAAAAAGAAAGAGGAAAGTAAAAGTTTCAGAAACAATACCACATGAGGTTTGGAAGGTAAATCATAATGTTGAAGGTGAGCAAAGAACAGAAGTGAAAGCATCACCATCCAGCACTCAAATTTGCCATACTCTGGGACAAAGGGCTGTAATCATGCCAGATGCACAGAATTATCCACAAACAGCTGGTGAAGGTAAAATAATGCATATAAAAATGATTAGTAAATATATTTTACTTGAACGTTGCAATGCAGTATTAGGTAGTGTTCAAAGAGGGTGGATCCACAACAGAACAAAACCTGTAGCGTTTTGCTGATCAATCACACCCAGCAATCTGCAGATTTTGCCTTCTCCCACTGAAATCAATCGGGGGCAGATTTTTATAAAAAATTCTGCAGATTTTACTCTGCAGCTGCACTGCAGAAAATCCACAGTGATAAAATTTCCATGGAAAATAGAATCAAAGAAAAATCTTTTTTTCCATTGGTAATTATTATATAGATATGTTAATCATCAGACAAATATTTGAAGAGAAAAATAAGAAGCGTCTACATAGGAAAACATAAAATGATGATATATTTATTTTCACAGGTCCTAAAAAAAGAAGCAAAAAAAAAAAACGCACTCCAAACAAGCAAACGAAATCTCTGGAGGTTGAAGCCTGTACTGGAGATATGGAAAACACATTTGGTGAGTTCAGTTAATAAACAGCTAGAGGGTCTCTTCTAAAGTCCACATTTGGGCAAAGCACAGTTAGGCTATGTTCACACGGCTTAAAATGGGTCATATTTCGGTCCGTAATTAAACCCCCGAAGTGCGCAAATTAGGCTGAAAACGGCCCTTCTTACGGGTAATCCACATTTTTCCCTAGAGAACTATGGAATTACGTCTCCTCTCCCTGCTCGGCGAATCCGCCGGCGGGAGATAAGTGACATGTGAATTACCAGCGGCGTATACGCGCCGCTGGTAATGCAAGTCAATGGGCCGGCGAAGTGCTGCCCCCCTCCACTCCCCCGCTCCCGCCCCGCCCCCGTCCACACGGTGGGAAATTGGGGGGCGTAAATTATGTCCCGCAGTTAAGCCGTGTGAACCCTAGCCTTAGGCTATGTTTTACACGGCTTAATTGCAGGACGTAATAGCCCCGCAATTACGGCGTGTGGGCCGGGCGGGGCGGGGGGGGGGGTGCGGTAGCCTGCCGGCCCCATAGACATTCATTTATTCTCGGCGGGTATACGCCGTAAATAATTGACATGTCACTTCTCCCCCGCTCGCCGTATTTTGCGCAGGGAGAGGGAGATGTAATCCATAGTTCTCTATGAGAACTGTGGATTACCGTAATGACTGGGACGCATTTCAGCCCGTAATTTGTGCAGTACGGCGCAAATTACAGGCTGAAATACGTCCTAAATTAAGCCATGTGAACATAGCCTTATAATCAATCATTACAGGACAGATACAGATAGCAGAGGGCCCTTTGGGATCTTTGTTATTTAATAGCTCACTCAATCCACCCCCCCCTCGCCCCACCACACACACACACACACGCACACATACACGGACAGACAAACATCGTATCTCTAATGCTATGTTCCCACGGCTTATTTTGGGACATATTTCAGCTGAAATACGCCCGAGTCATTACGGTAATCCACAGGAACTATGGATTACGTCTCCTCTCCCTGCTCGCAAAACACGGCGAGCGGGGAGAGAAGTGACATGTCAATTATTCACAGCGTATATGTGTTGTGAATAATGAATGTCTATGGAGCCGGAGGGCTGCCAGCCCCCCGCCTCACCCCGCTCCGCCCCCGTACACACGGCGTAATTACGGGGCGAAATACGTCCCGCAATTAAGCAGTGTAAACATAGCCTAAGGTTGCTTTCACACACTGCGTTTTTGGTGCTTTTTTGATGCGTTCTTTATGCAGGAAGACACAGCAATTAATGCTGTACATTGCTGCACAAAAATCGTGGTAAAATCACGATTTTTACTGCGATTTTTGCCGGTTTTTCTTGTGCAGCAATGTATAGCATTAATTGCTGTGCCTTCCTGCACAAAAAACGCATCAAAAACGCACTGTGTAAAAGCACCCTAACAAACCATCAGTAATTGTGAGCTATAAATCAGTTTAGGCCTATTGCAGTTGCATATCTCAAAAAATCTCTAGGGCATCCATCCAATCTAGCTTCATGAGAGATCAGGTTATAGCTATTCGTGGAAATGTATAGAGAGGGCAGGGGGAGGAAGTTAAAGTAAAAGACTCTTAGGCTATGTTCACACGGCTTATTTTGGGTTGTATTTTCGGACGTAATTACGTCCGCAAATACGTCCCGAAATACGTTTCAAATAATGAGCAATTAGATTAGCATTGATTCCAATGTAAAATACGCCTCGTCGTAATTCCGCAACGTATTTTCGCCATGTAAATAGGATCGTAAAATTTTGCCCCCTGTCACTTATTGAGGCGTATTTCGCAACGTAAATCCCCATAGTAAAGAATGGGGAATGTATTTACGGCGCAAAATATGTGCCACACTTTGTGACACGTATTTGAAACATTTGCAATAATTACTCTGAAATACGCCCCG